>BTPG01000002.1:144076062-144092821 GCA_036245525.1 Semisulcospira habei | reverse complement strand
GACCCTTTGAGAGAGGTCACTCAAATTGGCATGTTTAAAAAGGTCTTGCCACAAAGTATCCTTGGGCCAAGCTTGAAGAATGTGGCTTGAATAGTCTCCGAGAAAATGCCACCGTTAACTCATTCTACCCCCAGACACACCACAGCAGGATAACAGGGGTGGGATTCTAGTAAGAAAGAAAACGCGGAAAATCAAACGACATTGGTGGTGGGTGGGTGGGTGGGGGGGGGGGGGGGGGGGGGGGGGGGGGGGTGGTTTCATGTCCTTCATTTTCAGCGGCCGAAAAATCAAACGACAGGGGGAGGGGGGGGGGGGGGGGATAGGCACGCGTGTCCACCGTTCGCCAAAGTATCCAAAAACCGACACGGGGAGCGAGACCAAACACACCCGAAAATGGACTTTGTTATGACACTCCTGATCTGCAGTATAAAAATGGAATGTGCGTACCAGTTTATGTTCAGATGCACACTAAACGGCACTCTGTCTTGGACAATATCCTTTTTCACCGCCATTTTCCACTGCGACCTAAAGCTACCGGAAGTGTCGGGCGATAGTGAACCAAACTGCATACAAATCCAACCCATTTGAGATTTTTTTGCCATTTAAGAAGATTTTTTTTTTTTTTTCTCGTCTTTTTTGTTGTTATTAGACGCGGAAAATAAATATGCTTCAGCGGAATTGTGAAAGAATTTCCACGGAAATCCGCGGAAACGCGGAAGAATCCCACCCTGGGATAAGGATCGACCATGATAGTTCAAAGGTGATGCCAGAACAGCTTGGCGCCTACGGGCGCCAAGCTATTCTGGCACCACCCTTGAACTATCATGGTCGATCTGTGTCCTGCGCTGCAATGCGGTCTTGAGAGGACAGGGGCAAAATTTAAGGATTTTGGTGTTGGGGTAGAATGAGTTAAAGTTTACCATGGACGACGGACGGACGACCAGTGGCCCAGAACATAAACTCACTTTTGCTTCGCACGCACGCCAGCCAATAAAATGAAGATGATCATAGAATCACTTTACTTACCAGTTTGTAATTGGGGGCATTCCGCTGCCGTCCATGCACCCTCCTACCAGACGCACCCTCTGTGGCAGAGGCTGGGGGGCCATGATTCTGCAGCATAGATCCTGATGGGTTTGGACATCCTGCTGCCATCCGGCGCTGGGTGTGTGCCAGAAAGTCCTGAGCCGGTGTGACCAAAATGGTGTTGCTGAGAACATGTCCAATACAACCATGTAAACCAACTGACATTTTGAATCAGATTGATTGTACATTGCTTAACGTCCCGACAGCCACTAGGCTTTCTCAGGACGTGCCTGCACTGCTTGTGAAAAAAACCCCACCTAAACAGAACATTGCCATGTATGTCGCCTGCCGGTCAAATACGTTAACTCATTCTACCCCAACACCAAAATCCTTAAATTTTGCCCCTGTCCTCTCAAGACTGCATTGCAGTGCAGGGCACAGATCGACCATGATAGTTCAAGGGAGATGCCAGAATAGCTTGGCGCCCGTAGGCGCCAAGCTATTCTGGCATCACCCTTGAACTATCATGGTGGATCCTTATCCTGCCGTGGTGTGTCTGGGGTAGAATGAGTTAAATAAACCTAACACATGGGGCCAAGACATAAAGCTAAGACCATTTAGCAACACACATCCAATATCAAGAGCTACAGGCAGTGCAGACAGTAGGGAGAGTTTTAAAAAGGCAAATTTATACAGGTGAATGGACAAAGGGTAGACAGAAACACATGCATGCCCCAGAATTGAGAGAAAAACCCACCCTGTGGGGCTGACCAGGGTGACCCTGAGAACTAAAAACTGGCAATACAGTAAAAAGCGATACTTCAGTTGCACATTCCTAAACGAGACCTGTTTGTGGACGTTCGTTCTTCGAATCGCGAGGCAGTTTTGCGAACGAGGATTGAAATCTGGCGCCATTTTTGTTTTTTTAAAAAAAAAAAGTCAACTGATAGTTACTGTGCATGCATGTGGCAAGTTAACACGTCAGAAAAAAAAAAAAAAAGAAAGAAGAAACAAAATCGCGTGGCAGATTGACCTTGTAATGGGGTTATTGAACGAATTCCTTTCATTGAAGAAGAAAGCTTTTGTTAAAATCGTGGGGTTCTATTATCATTTACTACAAGACTCAACGGTCAGGCCCGGCCGGTGCGGCCGAAGACACGTTTGAAAGCAGACGCCTTATTTTTCTGGGCCAAACGGGTACGGGGATTGGAGGCATCTCTCAGTTAAATAACTGCACTGAACAAGTACATTTGGGCGTGCTCTTAACTAAGAAATATTGCATAAAATACCTCTGCAAATGCGAGAGAATGACCGGTGCGTCCGTTGGAGACGAAAGACGTTTAAGCAAGGGAAGGAACTCCGTTCATCGGTGTTGGACCAATCAAATTGATCTGAAAACACTCCGGCCGCTTCCGTGTCCACACACAGGCCCAGGGCATCCCTGAAACACAACGATGAAGTAAATCTGTTAAAATGGGCACATCGTATTTTGATATTTTTTTCTGAATTTTGAATGAAAGATAATACAGAAACAACCCTCAGAAAAAATGGGTTTCTGATCTGGCCACCCAAAATTTTACACCGACCCAGATTGCATAAGGATGGTAAAGAAAGTAACCCAGTTCAGTCATTTGGTGTACGCACACACACACACACACACACACACACACACACACACACACACACGCGCGCGCGCGCGCGGCGCTTTGGCGCCCAAAAGACGTTCTCTAGCAAGACGTCATTTTTTATCGTGTTACCTCCGTTTGCCAGAATCAAGTTTCTGCGCCGCACGCTAAAAACGTTATGTGCATGCTCCGGAATGCGCACCAACCCAGCCCCCATTTCAAAGTCTAATTTAAATTTAGATACGGTAGACAAAAAATCTCTCTCTCTCTCTCTCTCTCTCTCTCTCTCTCTCTCTCTCTCTCTCTCTCTCTCTCTCTCTCTCTCTCTCTCTCTCTCTCTCTCTCTCTCTCTCTCTCTCTGACAAAAGGTTAGACTTATTATTGGAAGCTGAAGCGCCCGTCTCCCCCGTTTTTTTTTTTTTTGTTTTTTTGTTTTTTTTTGTTTGTTTGTTTGTTTGTTTGTTGTTTTGTTTTGTTTTTTTGGAGGGGGCGGGGGGAAGGGGAGTTTTGCTAAAGATACGAATTATTTGTACAGAATGCGCATTATCTTTCAGGCCAGAGCAAATAGTTATCGTTAATTAATGATGTCATGCCTAAAATTGTCACCGTTGTCACGTGCTAGTCATTACATTCTTTTTTTCATTTCAAGTAATTAGGATTTTTTTTTAATTTCTCAACTCTGCTAAGGAATATTTTCTATAATTTATGCAGTATGTTTAGTTAGCTTTCTTGGACCTAGGTTCATATGAGTTGGTTGTTACTTTGGACATTTCTGTTGGTTGTTACTTTTGTTACATATTATGAACCTGTGACAAAAGGTCGTTTGTGCCCAAAGTAACCAGCAACAGAAATGTCCAAAATAACAACCAACTTAGATGTCTTGAAAGTGTTTATTTTAAGCACTGGTTAGTTTTGAAGTATCCCGCATGTGGGCATGTGAAATTAAAGACTTGTAAATTGCAGAAATAGATGATTTCCAGAAGAGAATGATAAAATATACTTAAATCTAGCCCCTTCTGAAAATGTTGTTCATTATGGTGGAGATACGGTGATAAGTCAGTTTTTCTTTTTTGATTATTCTCTTTCCAAGAAGTCAATGTTATCACCTGTTCTCTGATATATAAGCATGAAACATATTTTATTCCTTTTGAAATTAAGTGTTGTTGTTTTTTCACTATCGCTGCTGATTGTTACTGTGGATATGTTTACTCAGTTTAAATCACAACCCAAAAAATGTCCTTGATTACCACTCCCCCCCCCCCCCCCCCCCCCCAAAAAAAAAAAAAAAAAAAAAAAAAATCTTCAGTCATTAGTTTTAGATTAGGTGACAGAAATACAAATATATTTCTGTCACTCCGTTTTTAGATTTTCAGAGAAAAATAAAAAGTTTGTTGTCACACTGGACATACTGTTGGACATACTGTTGGACATACTGTTGGACATACACATGAAAATCATCTGAGATTAGTCCATTTTGGTGAAAAGATGTGCAGTCTGCCCGTGCACAAGTTTAGGTTTTTCCTTATCGTGCAAGAGAAACAGATCTCCTTTGCCCCTGCACCGAATTTACCCACCGTTAGTATGCAAAAGATACATTCTCACGTGCTCTCTCAGCCCGGCTCCACCTGCCGTATGCAAGATACACAGATGTTCATGAGCCAACTGCAGGGGCTCATGAACATGTACGCTTCTTGCAGATGCCGAAGGAATTCAGCATAGCTCTTGCTGACTTTAGTACTTAGAGCCTAGTCATTCATTCACTGAGTTCTGTGCTTTGTATGTACAAGGCTCATGAACTTGTACGCTTCTTGCAGATGCCGAAGGAATTCAGCATAGCTCTTGCTGACTTTAGTACTTAGAGCCTAGTCATTCATTCACTGAGTTCTGTGCTTTGTATGTACAAGGCTCATGAACTTGTACGCTTCTTGCAGATGCCGAAGGAATTCAGCATAGCTCTTGCTGACTTTAGTACTTAGAGCCTAGTCATTCATTCACTGAGTTCTGTGCTTTGTATGTACAAGGCTCATGAACTTGTATGCTTCTTGCAGATGATTGGAAAAGAAACAAACACGTTTACAAAGGACAGGTACGACTTGTGTTTTGCTATTATCCTTTAAGCAAGCAAGCAAGCAAGCAAGCAAGCGCGCGCGCGCGTGTGTGTGTGTGTGTGTGTGTGTGTGTGTGTGTGTGTGTGTGTGTGTGTGTGTGTGTATGTGTGTGTGTGTGTGTGTGTGTGTGTGTTATTTCTGTGCATGTTACACACTAGGCAGACATCTTTTGGATTTGGATTTCTCGTGCAAAGGCAATCTGCCTTTGTCTTGTAGAAGTGAATCCTGTTGAGTGATAGCTCGGCCATGTCTTCCCATGAAGGAGATGATAAGGGATTCAGGCTGTGACAGAGTATCTAAGCAACAGATTGTGATCGGGGTGATCGTGTCTTTACATGGAGGAGATGATGAGAGATTAGGCTGCAAGTATCTAGGCAACACGGTATATGATCCGAGGTGATTATGACGTCTTCCGTAATTACAGGTGAAGAACCTTTATGGCGGTGCTAATCATGTGTCATCAGTGGTGATTAGTAAAAGTCAGGCGACAGTTTTCGTCAAACAACCACTACCACCCCACCACCCGCCAGCTCTTCTATAAACTCGACACCCTTTCGCATCCCCTCCCCATCTCGCATCCTATGTCTCAACCGCCATAAAGCGGTCTGCTCCAGCCAGTTGCACATCGGATGATTGAGCTTAGTCTTGCGCCAGCCACTAAGCAAGGTGCTCCGCTATAGCGGGGTGAGTGTTGTGCCGCTATAGCGGGGTGAGTGTTGTGGCGCTATAGCGAGGTGAGTGTTGTGGCGCTATAGCTGGGTGAGTGTTGTGGCGCTATAGCGGGGTGAGTGTTGTGCCGCTATAGCGGAGCACCTTGCTTTGTGGCTGGCGCAGGACTAAGTTCACTCATGCAATCGGCACACTTTTCAGACACTATAACGCCGGGGCTTTCATGATATCGTCGTGCCTAAGCGGCTAAGCCTTTTCTGAGCTTCTTTTCACAGTCAATGCACGTGCGTGGACACACGTAACCGAGATTTTCTAAATTGTCAACTGCTCGCCTCTCGTCACTGGTTTCTACGGCTTCCTTGTCAAGCAAAAGTTGCAGTACCGACCTCGTCAGGGCGGCCTGACGAGGTCCGCGGTACTGAAATGCTAGACAACCACTGCGCCACCGCGTGCAGACTCCCTCAGTACAACCAAAGATCCTACATGGAAAGATAAACCAGCTCCTCTTTAGCGTATAGCAGAAAAACGAGGTCAGTCGAGGAGTTGCTTACCTTGTTCTGTCCATGTACGCAGCCGGTAAACACACGATGGTTTACCATTAGAAAAACATCAGCACAAGGAAATGCAGTGTATCCCTAGATGTTTCATGCTACATGGTGCAGGCCTCTTTGATAATAAAATCTGTGATGTGGAATGGAAGGGGGGAGGGGGGTGGTGGTGGTGGTGGTGGTGTGCAATATTTTGTTTTAAATGGTGTGAATCTACAGAGTTGTTTACATGTCTAAGTGTTAACATGTACTTCAAGTTGTGTTGTTGTTTTAATAATGCTTACTTATAGTGTATTTGAATGTTATCATTTCTCTTTCATTTAGTTTTTCTGTATTATTTATTCAGGTGTTAGTGAGAAGCACAATTTCAGCAAGTATCAACCAGCCATGATTCATGCCTTCTGTGATCTTGCAGTGTGTTTGTTTTGTTTAATTTATGATTAATTATTTTCGCCCAACTATTTAGGATCTTTGGTACCAGCGGTATTGTAGTGAGTGACGGTGGCGCAGCGGTTATTTCGAATAAACTCCCACAGTCCCTCATATACGTTGAATCAGCCAATAGTTTCCGGCAATCTTAAAAGACGCATTTATTCCTTTAAACGTGCATTCACCGTTATAATTATTTTTTTTTTTTTTTTGTCAACATTTCGTTGTCGGTGAGGGCTATCTGGTGTATCCGTTGTTGGTTTAATGGTACACGTGTCTTTTTGTGTGTGAGCATTTTTTGTTGGTGTGTAAGTTCTTTTCGTTATTCTTATTTTTTCTTGTATAATAATCTTGTTGCGTGAGTGTGTATGTTAGGGACTATATAAGTGTTGTAGGATGCAAGGTGTATGTATGTTAGTATGTCATCGTTTGTACGGCGCCTAGAGCTCTTCTATCGAAAGTATAGGCGCCTCTGGGGCATGTGTTTCTGTCTACCCTTGGTCCATTCACCTGTATTTTCCTTTTTTGCACTCTCCCTACTGTCTGCGCTGCCTGTAGCTCTTGATATTGGATGTGTGTTGCTAAAGGGTCTTAGCTTTATTTAGCGTTTTAGACCGGCTGGCGACGTGCATTCAATATTCTTGGGGTGTTTTTTTTTTTTTTCACAAGCAGTGCAGGCACATCCTGAGAAAGTATTGTTGCTGTCGTGACGTTAAGCAATGTACAACCAACCAATCTTTCTAACTTGTTAACCCTTTGTCCGGCACTATTCTACGACACAGGCCTACTAGGAACATTTCCAAAGGAGATATTGCCAACTATTAATCCTTTCTTTGCCGCGATTAGGTCCCCTTAATAATAATAAATAATAATAATAATAATAATTACGGTATTTATAATGCGCTTATCTTATAATAATTATAACTCTAAGCGCGCACTCACAACTCGCGCACGCATGCGCACGCTTTAGACAACGACTCATGAACCACAAATAGTGAAATACATTACGACAGTCTGCTTAGGGTGGGGAGTTTGGTGGTATAGTGCTAGAACTGTTGAAAGAGGTGAGTTTTGAGGGCGGACTGGAAGGAGGAGAGAGAGTGTTTCTGACGGAGAGAGAGTGGGAGAGTGTTCCAGGTGGATGGACCGTAGACGGAGAAGGAGCGGGCCGGGCCGAAAGTGCTGAGTTTGGTGCGGGGGATGTGGAGGCGGAGAGGGTCGGAGGCGGAGCGGAGGGAGAGGGGAGGAGTGTAGGGGTGAAGTAAGTTTGAGAGATAGGCGGGAGCGCAGTTGTTCAGGGATTTGTAGCAGAGAGACAGAATCTTGTATTGGATGCGTTGGGGGATGGGAAGCCAGTGAAGGAGTTTGAGCATGGTAGTGATGTGGTCGGATTTTTTCTTTCTGAGGACGAGGCGGGCAGCATTGTTCTGGACGCGCTGGAGAGTGAAAGTGGTGGAGTGAGGGAGGCCGTAAAGGAGAGAGTTGCAGTAGTCGATGCGAGATAGGATGAGAGAGACAGCAAGTTTGGTGGCAGCTTTGGTAGTGAGGTATTTTCTGATCTGACTGATGCGGCGGAGGTGGAAGTAGCATGCTGGGCCGTGGCGGAGACGAAGCAGGTGATGGAAAGAGAGGAATCGAGGATAACACCGAGGTTTTTGGCCGAGTCAGAGAGGGAGATGGGGGTGCTGTCGAGTTGAAGGTGGAGGGAGGGAGGGAGCTGCGAAAGTTTCTGGCGAGTGCCTACCAGCATGGCTTCCGTTTTGTCGTCATTCAGTTTGAGCTTGTTTGCTGTCATCCAGTTTTTCATGTCTTCGTAGCAGTCAGCCGTGCGAGTCAGTAGTGACTGAGTGTTGTCGAGTTTGTCTTTGTCTAGTAGTTGTGAGTCGTCAGCGTAGAGGTGGTGGTGTATGTGGTGAGACTGGATGATGTTGGACAGGGGAGAGGTGTATAGTGTGAAAAGGACTGGGCCCAGGACGGACCCATGTGGAACTCCGTAGGAGAGCGTGACTGGGTTGGAGGAGACGCCGTCGACGGTGACGGACTGCTGTCTGTCGGAGAGGTAGGAGAGAAACCAGGAGTGAGCAGAGTCAGTGATGCCAAAGGAGTGGTGAAGGTGGGGGAGGAGGATAGAGTGGTCTATAGTGTCGAAGGCGGCAGAGAGGTCGAGAAGCGTAAGACGGGAGATGTTGCCCGAGTCGGTGGAGAGAAGCAGATCGTTTAAGATATGTAGAAGGGCTGTTTCAGTGCTGTGATGTTTGCGATAGGCAGACTGGAATGGACTGAGGAGGTTGTTGTCGGAGAGGTGGAGGTTGAGCTGCTTGTGAACGACCTTCTCAAGAAGCTTGGACAGGAAAGAGAGATTGGAGACTGGGCGATAGTTTTTGAGTTCGTTTGGGTCGAGGTTGTGTTTTTTGAGGAGAGGACGGACGATGGCGGACTTGAAGATATCAGGGACGGAGCCGTTCTCTAGACATGTGTTGATGATGTCGGTAATGAATGGCAGAAGTTTTGGAAAGCCGTCTCGGTAGAGAGAAGCTGGGAGAGGGTCTAGTTCGCAGGTTTTGAGAGGCATGGACTTTATGGTCTTGAGGACTTCGTCTTGAGAGACGGGCCGGAAGGACGAGAGGGGGGTGTCGGAAAAGGGGGTGTCGGGAGGGCAAGGCGGAGAAGGCAGAGTGTCGAGTGTGTTGCGCAGAGTTTGGATTTTGTCGGAAAAATAGGTGGAAAAGCGGACGGAAGTTCTTCTTTGCTGTGTGTGTTGGGGAGAGGAGAGTCTTTAGAAATGCCTAGGAGTGTGTTCATGGTGGCGTAGAGGGTTTTGGAAGAAGTGGATTCCAGGATTTTGTTTTGAAGGTGTTTACGTTTGGAGTCGGAGATTTGGATCTAGTTGTTTGGAAGATCTGTCTGTGAACGGTGAGGTCAGATGAGCGCCAGCGGCGTTCCGCTTGTCGGCGCTCGCGCTTGGCCTCAGCTATGTCGTCAGTGAGCCAGGGGGAGAGGGGTCGGTTGGGTATGGAGCAGGTGGTGACAGGTGCATGGGTGTCTAGAAGTTTTCGAAGGGAGGAGTCGAAATGGGATGCAAGATCAGGAGAGGAGGCGGGGTCCAGGAGAAGGTCGACAGCTCTCTCGGTTGACACATTTAACCCTTTTAGCTAGTTATTTGGGTTTAACGCCGAGCAGGCAACTAAGGCCATCTCACGCGGTTCAACCCTTTTAGCCCCAGGGTCCCATTTCTCAAATATTTTGGAGGTGTTGCCTAACGACTATGTACCAGTTGTAGGAGATGGATTGATCGTGATAATTCAATGGTAGTGCCGTATGAGCTTGGCGCCTTCAGGCGCCAAGCTCATCTGGCACTACCTTTGAATTATCATGATCAATATGATCAATCCATCTCCTGCTGCAGGGTCCCTGTGCTAAAAGGGTTGCCTTCTGTCGTTATGTTGGGGTAAGAGGCAGTCTGGCACCAGATTCTACTGAGGCCTTGTTTCGGCATGGAAATTTTATCACTTTTTGCTTATTTTGCAAACTCACATTTTGAATGAAATAGGCGATAGATAAAAAAACACAAGAAACATTACACACACACACACACACACACACACACACACACACACACACACACACACACACACACACACACACACACACACACACACACACACACACACACACACAAACAACATTTGACGAGAGTTAAAAACAAAGATGTCCGACTGCGTCGTTAGCAATGGAGCCAGTAGTCGCCATTACCGACGTGAAAAAGCTGAAATTTGGGGAAAGGCGGAAGGTCTCAGAGTCAGTAGTTACCAGACTTTGCAGCCGTGAACTAAAGATCTGGGTCAGTGCATTCCCCACTGCTCTGGTTGTGTGTTGACCCGTACGGATATACGTTGTTTTGAGCTAGTAAGAAAAATGTGAGTTGTTCTTTCAAAAAGTATGAAAATATACACATAGTGTTACCCATAGGTCATTCTGCGCCTGACACATATACTAGTTTCCTTCCTCCCCAGACAGACAGACACACACACACACACACACACACACACACACACACACACACACACACACACACACACACACACACACACACACACACACTCACGCACACACACACACATACACACACACACACACACACACACACACACACACACACACACACACATCACCATTTTCCAATTCCAAATGTCTGTCTTTTTCTGGTTATTTTCCCGAAATGACTAACAGCATTAGTCGTGGCCTGTTAGATCACCAGTGTCTGTACGTCGCGTGAGTTACCGCATTTTTATCGACTTTTCACAACCGCCGACATCCCCACAAAATTGGCCAAAAAAAAAAAATGATTTAGTACAGCCCAACAAATTGGAAGCATGTCCCGTCTTTTCCTCCCCTTTCCCCCGCCAGAACCTATCTACTCCCCCCCCCCCACCCCCACTCCCCGCCACACACACTCACACCTCACACTCTTTCCTCCGCCCATTTTGTGATCTGATTTAGTGTAATGGAAAAAGAATTGTGTATTTGTAAGATTTTTAACTTGTGTAGTTGAGTTGTCTACTGATTGTATTGGAACAATAAAATACTCTTCAGGAACACACTGGTTATCTGTCTCTTTCCACTCGCTGCCGCTTATTAGCGAGTCTAGGGAGACAACCAGTGAATGTCATCACCACAAGGCGCCGCACCATACCCCCTCACCATGCTGCTCTAATTATTCTAAAAGGAAAAGAAACCAAAACAAGATGGGATGAACCATAACCCACAACGTCCCTTCTATATCAGAGCTGTCTTCGCTGTCAAGGGTCTCTATCTTTTGTCTTTGACTTGATTCTGATGTTGAAATATCTCCTTCTGAAAAAGTCTCGCAGATGTGCCAATGCGTCATAGTGAACGCTAGAAGGGGCGCGCGCAGTGCATACGCGTCATTGGTTTGTCAAACGTCATTTATCATGACCGTTTTTGTTTTGTTTTGTTTTTACGTAATTTTATATTTAACGTGATATGAGTTTCGCTTTCGCTTCAAGACTTGCGAAAATGCTGACAAAAGTACAATTTCACGGTACAATTTCAGTCTTACTATAATTTGTGTGAAATCAGGTTGACTTTATCTAGCTACATGCTATACTAAGTACTCCTGCATGCTCTTCTGAAAGCGCGTCGATGCATAGATGTTCATGCGCATAGATGTTCATGCGCCTCCGCCTACATGAGGATCTATGCCTCTTGGAGATGCGCGCATATGTGTGAGAAAGAGAGAGAGAGAGAGAGAGAGAGAGAGAGAGAGAGAGAGAGAGAGAGAGAGAGAGAGAGAGAGAGAGAGAGAGAGAGAGAGAGAGATGATGATGATGATGATGACTGATGATGAAACTTTATTTTTCAACGGTAAAAAGTTTTGACAGAAAACAAATCGTCATTTTACAAACTTGCCGTTGCTAACATCTACAGCATAAAGAAGGGGAAACTATAAAAATATATTTACATACAAAGCCCAATAGCATCATTATATACAGAAAAAACAATAACACTCATCACACACACATACACCTACACAAACAAACACGAGCACACACAAGCACATACACACACACACACACACACACACACACACACACACACACACACACACACACACATAAAAGCCATCTTATGAAATACATGAGGTAAGGAAATATTACAGTACCTGAGAAGTACTAAGTTTGACTCATCAGGTAATCAGAAAGTTTTGTTTTAAAACTTCCTGGTGAGGTAATAGTTTTGAAATGTGCAGGGATTGAATTCCAAGCAAACGGACCAGAGAATGACATACTAGTTTTAAAAAGGTCGATTTTTGGCAGTGGTAAGGTTAAGGTATTGTTTCTTGAGGTCCGTTCACGTTCTTGGTGAGATATAAATTTAGTGATTAGATACTGGGGTGTCATATTATTCAGTATCTTATGCATAAAGACGCATTTGTTTAAAGTAAGTTGCTTACGCAGACCGAGAATGTTTAAATGACTAAATTTGTCTGTGGTAGGGATGGGGCGTCTATCTATCATTTTTACAGCTCTTTTGTATATAGAGTTTAACCTCTTCATGTGGACATCACTGCAGCCGTCCCACACTGTGGAGACATAATCAACGTGGGACTTTATATGAGCATGAAAAAACAATTTACGGGTATTTGTATCCGTTACATGTCTAAGCTGGGACAATAAGAAAGTATTTTTAGCAATGGTCTTACAAACAGCATTTATATGGGTCTCCCAGCACGGTTGTTCATCAACATGTATTCCTAAGAATTTACGCTCAGTGACTTGTTCAACAGGTTCAGTGTTTAATTGTAATTGTAATGGCTGTAGTCGGCGTTGATGTTTTTGCCGCGTGGCGATTAAGATACTCTTTGTTTTAGCTGGGTGAAGAACCATATGGTTCTGTCTACACCAGTCAGATACCTCATTGAAACTGCATTGTAAACTATGGCTAGTGTCCGTCGTCGAGAGAGAGAGAGAGAGAGAGAGAGAGAGAGAGAGAGAGAGAGAGAGAGAGAGAGAGAGAGAGAGAGAGAGAGATATGATGATGATGATGATGATAAAACTTTATTTATCAGCGGTAAAATGTTTTGACAGAAACAAATCGTCATTTTACAAACTTGCCGTTGCTAACATCTACAATAATAATAATAATAATAATAATAATAATAATAATAATAATAATAATAATAATAATAATAATAATAAATAAAGACATTACATTTACACACATTATTTCATGCAACAATGATTTAAAAGAAAATAAAAACAAAATAATAATAATTAAAGAGAGAGAGAGAGAGAGAGAGAGAGAGAGAGAGAGAGAGAGAGAGATGATGATGATGATGATGATGAATCTTTATTTATTCAGGATAAAGCTATTAGGCAACTCAATGCCTGTCTTACAAGCTGTCCTGTAAACAAACAACATAACAGGAAAATAAACAGAGCATGCAAATAATAACAATAATAATAAGAAGAAGAAGAAGAAAAACTACGGGGGGAAAAAACCCACAATAGGTGAATTATTGAAAGAAAAAAAATGGTATTGGAGAATTAGTAACTGCCACCAACACAAAAAGCAAGGGAAATAAATGAGTGCATAGCATTAATGTTATACTCAGCTAAGACATTGTCAAAAAATCAGCAGCATCAAGAGCATTTAGCGACACCGACAAGACAAAGGATTATCAGTTTACAAATGTAAAGTAAGAAAGAGAAAATACTTGACGTTCACGTGGTATCAGCAGTAATACTCTGATTATGGCAAACTGTGAAGTCAGGATGAATGGAAGTGCGTGTGCAAAGCTCATTTGAAATGGGTTTTAAGAGAGAGAGAGAGAGAGAGAGAGAGAGAGAGAGAGAGAGAGAATGACGTCATATTTAGAGTATCAGTGTGTGCGTGGTGACGGCGTTGCTTCTTTTACGTCACCGGTACTGTCTGACTTTCTCTAGAAGTGAAGTTTTTTTTTTTTTTTACTGTTTGAATTATTTTCTGAAAAGAATTAATTTTTACTACAGAAGTTGAAAGGATGCAAAGCTGGCTAACGAACTCATCTAATGTCTTTCTCCAAACCAGCTAGATGCAAAAGTTCAAGTAAATATGACAACTCCTGTCGGGGGTTCTTTCTCCGGGTACTCCGGTTCTTCCACCCTACCCCACCCCCTACACTTTGGTACCGGTTTCAGGCCACTTTACAAATTTCAAATACAAGCGATCAAAAATCTCTGTAACTTCAGTAGCTGAACTGTCTTGTACTGTGTTTGTCTTAAATGGCGTAAATCCGTGGCTGTTACGTGAGTGTGCGTGTTGGGTTTCAGTTCGCGGCGCTTTGAGTCGATTCGCCCAAAAATTGAGAAAAAACGCCTATATAATAACGTCATTATTATTATTATTATTATTATTATTATTATTACAAAAATTACTGACTCTAATCTGGGTCAACCGACTTCCAATAAACGGTTGTTTATGTCTTCAATGAGACATTCAATTACAATGTGCTCGGAGGCCACCCACTTAAGAAAGTATATCGCCAAGTTTCAAGCTTGTGTGTACAGAAATATCGGAGATTCTCTTGTTTACATACATTCGCACACACATACATACGCACATACGTATGCACAAACGGCTCTTCGCGCCAAATGTACGTTCAGTAGCGAGGTTAGCGTAACTAGACATGACGTAATTTTTATCTTGTTACTTCAATTGTTAGAGGTTTAGCCTGCCCGCCTTTGACATCATGGACATGCTATTAAATTCGCCCCACCGCGACCCATCCTAAAAAGCCCCTTCTATAAATAGAAGGGACTTAAAAACAAGGGGGGGGGGG
This sequence comes from Semisulcospira habei, assembly GCA_036245525.1. NCBI lineage: Eukaryota > Metazoa > Mollusca > Gastropoda > Semisulcospiridae > Semisulcospira > Semisulcospira habei. The sequence goes on along the minus strand of BTPG01000002.1, from coordinate 144,078,075 downwards.
GGGGGGGGTGATGTCAGCGCTTATAATTTTTGGTCTACAGTGCTCAATTCTCTCTCTTATCAATGTTTTACACTAAACTAACCTACTTGGTCCTTGTGTCCTAAACCCCAACCGGGTCTGCCCTGGGGGACTTGGGTGGGGTTAACTACTTTTTAGTTCCCAGGGTCACCCTGGTCAGCCCCACAAGGTGGGTTTTCCCCTCTATTCTGGGGCATGTGTTTCTGTCTACCCTGGGTCCATTCACCTGTATTTTCCTTTTTTAAACTCTCCCTACTGTCTGCGCTACCTGTAGCTCTTGATATTGGATGTGTGTTGCTAAATGGTCTTAGCTTTATTTAGCGTATTAGACCGGCTGGCGACATACATTCAATATTCTGTGTATTTGTGGGTTTTTTCACAAGCAGTGTAGGCACGTCCTGAGAAAGTCTTGTTGCTGTCGGGACGTTAAGCAGTGTACAGCCAGCCAACCAACCAACCTTATGTCCTAAAAAACAAAAGTGCATTATTTTTATCTCTACGTCACAGACCTGCGATTTCTTGAGGCCGACTTTGAGCAAATCTGATCTTAAATCCATCGCCAGATGGTGCATCATGTCTGGCAACATTATGGGCATCTGTTGCTTTCATGATCGAAATGATTGAGTGCCTGTCTGCGATTTTGAGCATTAGGGCCTTGCCCCGGAAGATCTAAAACCACAGACCAGCACATAACATAATATAAAACAATATTATTAACCCATGTAACGCTACGACCACTTTTGCAACATTTTAGTGTCAGCTAACATTCAGTAACAACTACATACTAGTTGCAGGAGATGGGTCGATCATGACAATTAATAATTCATAAAAATCAGCGCATTAAATAGGCGCTTTACCCAAATGAATATCGGCTCAAAGCGCCGCCGCGAACTGAAGCCAACAAGCACGCTCAGGTGAACCACGCGCATTCACTCACACACTATATAAACACAGAACATGCACGTGGTGCTAAGGGCAAGGTCAAGCGAGCTACTGAAGGTTAATCTGTCATGTGTGACTTACAGCGGTAGTTCTTTAACCGGTTGTAGAAGAAGACTTCGCTAGTACGGTGAAGCCAATACCAGATCATCAATTCATCTAGCCAGGTGCGGATCATTTGCCTCCCGGAAGTAGGGGGAAGGAGGGGGGGGGGGGCGTAGGTTCCAACTTTTAAAAATTTTGGACATTCAACCTGACACGGAAGCCCACAGATGCCAGACCTTGCTTCCAAAGTGGCCGACAATTCGAAAAAAGAGGCAGGAGAGGGCGGTGCGGGGGGTGGGGTGGGGGGGTTGCGCCAAGCGAGTGTAAGGATCTGTTGCGGCTTCTCACCACCCACCGAAATCTCAAAAGGGGGGGGGGGGGGGGGCGGGCGGTCCTCTGTGTTATGTGACTTTAACACGCACTTCGCCCAGGTAAATCAGGAGTGCGTGTGGGGGAGGGGGGGGGGGGAGGGTCCAAACTCCAAATAAGGAACCCTGATATAACATTTTAGCCCCAACGCCCAAAAGCAGGGGATGGATTGACTATGAAAATTCAAGGGTAGTGCCAGATGAGCTAGGCGCCTTCAGGATGTTATTATTCCTGCAGGATGTCTGGATGTTGTTATTCCTGCAGGATGTCTGGATGTTGTTACTCCTGTAAGATGTCTGGATGTTGTTATTCCTGCAGGATGTCTGGATGTTGTTATTCCTGCAGGATGTCTGAATGTTGTTATTCCTGCAGGATGTTTGGATGTTGTTACTCCTGTAGGATGTCTGTATGTTGTTATTCCTGCAGGATGTCTGGATGTTGTTATTCCTGCAGGATGTCTGGATGTTGTTACTCCTGCAGTATGTCTGGATTTTGTTACACCTGCAGGATGTCTGGATGTTGTTATTCCTGTAGGATGTCTGGATGTTGTTACTCCTGTAGGATGTCTGTATGTTGTTTACTCCTGCAGGATGTCTGGATTTTGTTACACCTGCATGATGTCTGGATGTTGTTATTCCTGTA
>BTPG01000002.1:144063562-144071062 GCA_036245525.1 Semisulcospira habei | reverse complement strand
TGGTAGCCGAGCTCGCGCTAATGAGCGACTGCACCTTTTAATGTCTAATCAAGGCTGAAACTCCACGCCAGCGCGGTATGCCGACACCTTTGTCTCACTTTTTTTTTTTTTTTTTTTCCCTTTACTCGAGTCCATGAGCCGTCTGCAAAAAGGAATAGATCCTCAGCTGCGTGGGGCTCATGAGAATCTATCCCTCTTGCTGAGAGGAAAAGCTACTGCATTGTTTTGTTAACTGAAATCCAGCGGCTGCGTTCAAGAGTCCAAGGCTTTGTGTATCAACCACCTCAGTTTACAACTTAGCGTCTTTTTCATGAACAGTCTGCTATGTCATTAGAGGAGTTTAACCCATTTAACCCCACGGTCGCGTTTCCGAAGTTTTACCTAACCAGCATTTACCATTCGCAGGAGATGGATCGACGATGATAATTCAAGGTAGTGCCAGATCAGCTTGGCGCCTGACGGCGCCAAGCTGATCTGGCACTACCCTTGAATTATCATGGTCGATCCATCTCCTGCTGTAGCGGAGCGGAATGGTTTAATCAGGTTTTGTTTCTGAACAAACAGCTGGCATTGTCTTCCCTACTCGTTAAAGCTGGCATTGTCTTCCCTGTTCGTTAAAGGATCCGAAAGGCCATTTGGAGAAGTCATTACCCACAACTTTAGATATTGTCTTACAGTTACAGATCTTTTTCCTTATCTTCTCTTTCTTAACCATGTCCACTTCAGTAACAGTCTTCCCTTTTAACTAATTCAACACCAAGACCGAAATCCCCAAATGTTGCCGTTGTTCTCTGAAGACTGCTATGCTGTGCAGGACACAGATCGACCATGATAGTTCAAGGGTGATGCCGGAATAGCTTGGCGCCCATAGTCAGTCAGTCAGTCAGTCAGTCAGTCAGTCAGTCAGTCAGTCAGCCCATAGGCGCCAAGCTATTCTGGCATCACCCTTGAACTATCATGGTCGATCCTTATCTTGCTGTGGTGTGTCTGGGGCAGAATGAGTTAAGACGCGTTAATCTACACGAGTCCACGCCTCACCACCTTCAACACCGCCCCCCCCCTCCCCTACCCTCACCCACTACTCCTGCCCCACGCCATTCGTGTTAATGTATTGTCACCGTATATATCTCACAACGAGTCTGCACAAACGTAGTATCGGTGTGAAAATGTGGAATTTTAGGGTTAATTGTCGGCAGCGGTTTTGTCACGATGATTCCTGCAGGAATCCTGATCTCGACCCAAATTGCTACCGACAGACAAAGGGTTCATCTGACAAACTGCACACATTTTGAATTAACATTTTCACTACTGACATGTTTGCTTTCGAAGTTCGGAACAGTCTCCAATAAAAATAATGGTTAACCCTTTTGGCTGTCGGTAGCGCTTTTGGAAGCGATGATTCCTACAGGAATAACAACATCCTGACATCCTACAGGAATAACAACATCCTGACATCCTGCAGGAATAACAACATCCTGACATCCTACAGGAATAACAACATCCTGACATCCTACAGGAATAACAATACCCGGACATCCTGCAGGAATAACAACATCCTGACATCCTGCAGGAATAACAACATCCTGACATCCTACAGGAATAACAACATCCTGACATCCTACAGGAATCACCGCAACCAAAAGCGCTACCGACACCCAAAGGGTTACAGCGGTCTGCTTTAGGACGACCCCCTACCTGGATCTGCCCTGGGGGACTTGGGTGGGGTTAACTACTTTTTAGTTCCTAGGGTCACCCTGGTCAGCCCCACAGGGCGGGTTTTCCCCTCTATTCTGGGGCGTGTGTTTCTGTCTACCCTTTGTCCATTCACCTGTATTTTCCTTTTTAAAACCCTCCCTACTGTCTGCACTGCCTGTAGCTCTTGATATTGGATGTGTGTTGCTAAATGGTCTTAGCTTTATTTAGCGTATTAGACCCGCTGGCGACATACATTCAATATCAGTTCTGTTTAGTTTTGGGTTGTTTTTTTTCACAAGCAGTGCAGGCACGTCCTGAGAAAGTCTTGTTGCTGTCGGGACGTTAAGCAATGTACAACCAACCTGCTTCAGGACGAGCTGCGACTGCTTACATTTGCCGGTACGAGCTACAACGGAATTTCAACGTTGTCTTGGTTCAACTAAGACGTTTGTACCGTTCTGTTCACATTCCCTGTGAGTATGTCTACGGAACAGGGGTTTTTGTTTTCCCCCGCCGCGAGCAGTCTGTTGAACTCTCCTGCGTACAAAGGTGAAAAAGAGCAGAAAGTGTCCGGTGATTCCGTTTTGCGACATTGAGTCTTGACAAGTTATCGTTAGCGCTGTGTCCAGCATTACCGCTTGACATGCTAAGAACGTTTGTTAAGGAGGTAACTCGGAACTAGTAACAAAGCATCGCGTCTGTTGCATGTCGCTTGGAAGGACATTTAGAACGATTGTTAAGGAGGTAACTCGGAACTAGTAACACGTCATCACGTCTGTAGCATGTCGCTTGGAAGGATATTTAGAACGTTTGTGGTCCTCACCACCCTGCTGTATGGTTCCGAGTCCTGGGCCCTCTACCGCAGCCAACTACGACTCCTCGAACGCTTCCACCAGCGCTGCCTGCGTACCATCCTGGGCATTCACTGGAGTGACTATGTCACCAACGTCGAGGTCCTTGAACAGGCTGAAGCTGTGAGCATCGAGGCTTTGCTGCTGCGGACACAGCTCCGCTGGGCGGGGCATGTCTCCAGGATGGAGGATCATCGCCTACCAAAGATCACCCTGTTCGGCGAGCTTGCTACTGGACACCGTGACAGAGGGGCACCAAAGAAGAGATACAAAGACTGTCTCAAGAAGTCACTTAGTGCCTGCCAAATCGACCACGACCAGTGGTCTTCGCTTGCTGCGGACCGTGACACCTGGCGCTCCACCATTTACAAGGCAGCTGTCTCCTTTGAGGACTCTCACAGAGCTAGCCTTAAGGACAAGCGGCTCAGGAGAAAAAACAGAGATGCCGCAGCTCAGAACCCTGGCCATACCTTCCCCTGCAGCCACTGCGGTCGAACCTGCCTGTCTCGGATTGGCCTCCGCAGCCACGAACAAGCCTGCAGACGTCGTGGGCAACTCCTATAAAATCTTCGTTCGCGAAGTCAAGCCAAGAGAGAGAGTAAGGAGGTAACTCGGAACTAGTAACACGTCATCGCGTCTGTTGCATGTCGCTAGGAAGGACATTTAGAACGTTTGTTAAGGAGGTAACTCGGAACTAGTAACACGTCATCGCGTCTGTTGCATGTCGCTTGGAAGGACATTTAGAACGTTTGTTAAGGAGGTAACTCGGAACTAGTAACACGTCATCACGTCTGTTGCATGTCGCTTGGAAGGACATTTAGAAAACCTGTTCGTGCATGGATAATTAACTCGTTTGCTGCCAGTGAACACATATTGTGTTCCTTACATCTATGTTAATTCAACCTCACAAATGCCCCGCCGTCAGAGGAACGTGGACACAAAGTGGTGTCAGCAACAGGTATAGATCCTCATGAGCCCCCGCGACTGCAGAGGCTCATGAAGATCTGTACCTCTTGCAGTTGGGTCGGGTTTGCTTTTTTGGGCAGTGAAGTGGTTAAAACACAACTCAAAGACACAGAGACACATTGTTTCCAACATGATGCCGTCGCGGCCAGAGTTCCATCAAATTGTCGGAGAACAATGAAAATTTGTGAAACTATTGAGCCTAGATGTGATCATTATCGCTCCAAATACTGAATCGTGTTTCCTGACTGATCCTGCCAGAATCGTGTTTCCTGGCTGATACTGCCAGAATCGTGTTTCCTGGCTGATCCTGCCAGAATCGTGTTTCCTGACTGATCCTGCCAGAATCGTGTTTCCTGACTGATCCTGCCAGAATCGTGTTTCCTGGCTGATCCTGCCAGAATCGTGTTTCCTGGCTGGATCCTGCCAGAATCGTGTTTCCTGACTGATCCTGCCAGAATCGTGTTTCCTGACTGATCCTGCCAGAATCGTGTTTCTTGACTGATCCTGCCAGAATCGTGTTTCCTGGCTGATCCTGCCAGAATCGTGTTTCCTGACTGATCCTGCCAGATTCGTGTTTCCTGAATGTTCCTGTCAGAATCGTGTTTCCTGACTGATCCTGCCAGAATCGTATTTTCTGGCTGATCCTGCCAGAATCGTGTTTCCTGCCAGAATCGTGTTTTCTGACTGATCCTGCCAGAATCGTGTTTCCTGACTGATCCTGTCAGAATCATGTTTCCTGACTAATCCTGCCAGAATCGTGTTTCCTGACTGTTCCTGCCAGAATCGTGTTTCCTGACTGATCCTGCCAGAATCGTGTTTTCTGGCTGATACTGCCAGAATCGTGTTTCCTGCTAGAATCGTGTTTCCTGACTGATCCTGCCAGAATCGTGTTTCCTGACTGATCCTGCCAGAATCGTGTTTCCTGACTGATCCAGCCAAAATCGTGTTTCCTGACTGATCCTGCCAGAATCGTGTTTCCTGACTGATCCTGCCAGAATCGTGTTTCCTGGCTGATCCTGCCAGAATCGTGTTTCCTGGCTGATCCTGCCAGAATCGTGTTTTCTGGCTGATCCTGCCAGAATCGTGTTCCTGACTGATCCTGCCAGAATCGTGTTTCCTGGCTGATCCTGCCAGAATCGTATTTCCTGACTGATCCTGCCAGAATCGTGTTTTCTGGCTGATCCTGCCAGAATCCTGTTTCCTGACTGATCCTGCCATGAAGGCCAACAGTCTGCAAGAGGCATAAACGTTCATGAGCTCCCACAGATGGCTACGCCTCTTGCTGGCCCTAATTTACGCCTGTGTTCTTAGCTCAAAGGAGAAATGTCGTTATTGTTACAGGATGTGTCGTTGAGTATTCTATCATCGTCATTTGTGGGGAGCTCATTTGGGAGAGCGTGCGACTCTTTTCCGGAAGGTCGTAGGTTCGAACCCTGCTGGGGTCAAAATTTGCACAGACCTCTTTTCGGTGCCACATCTTTGAAATCACCTTCGTGGTGGACAAAAGACGTTAAGCCCTGAACGTTTTTTCGTCATTTGTAAAGTATGTGTTTCTTTGCTTGTGTGTTGGTTTGTTTGTTTTAGGGATTTCATATTTACCCATGTAAACGGCATCTTGTTCTGTTCTCGTGACTGCCATCACGCTCATTGTGCAGTATTTCATTACCACCACCCACATTCACAAATACCTGACGTGAACACTTTTCATTCAGATACACTATTGCATGAAATAACTGTAGCTATACTCGTTCAAGGGTGGTGCCAGAATAGCTTGGCGCCTGAGGCGCCAAGTTATTCTGGCACCACCCTTAAACTAAAATGGTTGATCTGTCTACTAATCTGAAATGTAGTCTTCATAGGTCAATAAACAAATTTTACAAAATCAGCCTCACGATGTAGAGGGTTAACTGACACGTGTTGTACACCTCCCTATCCCCATCATTCATATGGCTTTTCTGCTGTCCAACTTGACGCAATCAGTTTTTGCGTAGTACAACAACAAACAAAAAAATGTTGTCAGTCTCCGAATTTGGTACCTGTGGCTGGCTCTTCTGACACTCTTTTCAAGATTATACGATTAGTAGCATGCTACTCGCAATATGAAAATAATCATTATAAAATTCCGCATGTTTTAATTTTCCTTTTTGGGAGAGAGAGAGCGCGCGGGAGAGGAACAGAGTTGGAGAGAGGGAGAGAAAGACAAAGTGAGACAGAGACAAGTCATGAGTGTGTTAACACACTCGCGCGCATGCACACGCGCGCACACACACACACACACACACACACACACACACACACACACACACACACACACACACACACACACACACACACACACACGGTCATCAGCGCTCCACAAAGGTATGCCCATGCCCCCACGTAACATTTAATGTTCACAGACTCTCTAATCACAAGACCGCAAATTTTGAAAACTTCCGCAATTTAAAACAACTTTTTGTAATGATCGTGATCAAGGCGACATTACAACTTTTCTGAATCCTTCTGCTGCCACTGTGAAGAAAATGCGAACACCAGCAACCGCAAGAGGCGAAGAAACTCATGAGCCCCCGCGACAGCGGGGGCTCATGAGTTTCTTCGCCTCTTGCTTGTCCCATTTGGGTCTGTGTTTCTTGGGATAATTTGGAATATTTTGCTTTGAATTTGCCGTGGTATCAAAGATGTAATTCGTCTCTTTGCGAGGAAAGTGCGCGTCTGGTTTTTTGTTTTGCTTATTAAAGTTATTAAGTTGACGAGGCATTTGATCCACTCATTAGGTAACGTTATTACAGAAACCGATATCACCTGCCAGTGTTCACACCCAGAGTCAACTTGAGTGCTGTGCTGTGATCCCGGATCTTGCTGGTTCTGTGCGGGTCCGTTCACCCTTTGGCTGTCGGTAGCGGTTTTTGTCGCGATGATTCCTACAGAATAACAACACCCTGACATCCTGCAGGAATAACAACACCCTGACATCCTGCAGGAATAACAACACCCTGACATCCTGCAGGAATAACAACACCCTGACATCCTGCACGAATAACAACACCCTGACATCCTGCAGGAATAACAACACCCTGACATCATGCACGAATAACAACACCCTGACATCATGCAGGAATAACAACACCCTGACATCCTGCAGGAATAACAACACCCTGTCATCCTGCAGGAATAACAACACCCTGACATCCTGCAGGAATAACAACACCCTGACATCCTGCAGGAATAACAACACCCTGACATCCTGCAGGAATAACAACACCCTGACATCCTGCAAGAATAACAACACCCTGACATCCTGCAGGAATAACAACACCCTGACATCCTGCAGGAATAACAACACCCTGACATCCTGCAGGAACAACAACACCCTGACATCCTGGGGGATTCATCGCTACAAGATTCAAGATGCAAAAAAAACCGTTATTGTCTGTTTTAAAATAAATAAAACAGAAATTTGTCTTTATAACTAAGACATAACAGTGTGGGTACAAGTAAAAACCGCATACAAACTTCATTATTTTAGCGTCACACATACTAAATTATATATATATATATATATATATATATATATATATATATATATATATATATATATATATATATATATATATATATATATATATATATATATATAGAGAGAGAGAGAGAGAGAGAGAGAGAGAGAGAGAGAGAGAGAGAGAGAGAGAGAGAGAGAGAGAGAGAGAGAGAGAGAGAGAGCACGCACTATCAAATTCGGTATATCAGAAAGAGACAAATTAAAATAGATTAAACTCGGAACCTTATCTTAAAAACGACAACTTGTGTTTGACACAGGAGACGACCTGACCTTATTGCACATATTAAGTCCTAAGGTAGTATTGGCACTAAATAAAAAACAGTCACAGTCTGGTCACTTGCCACAGGAGACGACCTTATTGCACATATTAAGTCCTACGTTATATTGGCACTAAATAAAACACAGTCACAGTCTGGTCACTTGCCACAG
>BTPG01000002.1:144058562-144061062 GCA_036245525.1 Semisulcospira habei | reverse complement strand
ATTGCAGAGACTTAAAAAGCGCTACCGACAGGCAAAAGGTTAATATGAAGTCTACGACTGTTTTTGAAACGGCCGCCTTCTGGTCTGTGAGTTTGGAATCAACGGCTGCAGAATATTAGGTCGAAAATTACAGACCGGGTACACGAACAGAACCTTACATACAATCACAGGTCTATTAGACCAATAAAGTGATAATCAGCGACCGGAACAAAAATAAACCTGTACAGTCCAAATTCACAGACCAGCACACGCATAATGTAAATATTGTGTACTGAGCGCTACGTCTAGCTACAACGCAGTAGATGGATGGACGGGGCCCTGGAAGGGAGGTCACGCACTAATTGCAAAACGCGGCCTGATAGCGACTTTTAATCCCTTTGTACACTGCCATAATATATATGCAAGCTACATTATAGTACTTACAGATAAGGATATAGACCAATGGCTTTAGTTCAAGGGTGGTGCCAGAATAGCTTGGCGCCTGGAGGCTAAAAGCTTCAAATTTGTACACTGCCATATGCAAGCTACTTATGGTACCTACAGATAAGGATATAGACCAATGGCTTTAGTTCAAGGGTGGTGCCAGAATAGCTTGGCGCCTGGAGGCTAAAAGCTTCAAATCTGTACACTGCCATATGCAAGCTACTTATGGTACTTACAGATAAGGATATAGACCAATGGCTTTAGTTCAAGGGTGGTGCCAGAATAGCTTGGCGCCTGGAGGCTAAAAGCTTCAAATCTGTACACTGCCATACGCAAGCTACATTATGGTACTTACAGATAAGGATATAGACCAATGGCTTTAGTTCAAGGGTGGTGCCAAAATAGCTTGGCGCCTGGAGGCTAATGAAGCTTCAAATCTGTACACTGCCATACGCAAGCTACATTATAGTACTTACAGATAAGGATATAAACCAATGGCTTTAGTTCAAGGGTGGTGCCAGAATAGCTTGGTAGAGGCGCCAAGGTATTCTGGCACTACCCTTGAACTATTTTAGTCAAACTTATCTGGTGTATTCCGAATGATAAGGGTTAACATTTGCGCAGCCCACTGTCTCTCACGGTCAGTTTCAAATTCATCTGCCGAGCAACGCGTGACAGTCGCGGTAGGTGGATTGAGCTAGAGGAACGGATGGACTTTTTGACTGGGGAATAGTGACCAATCAGCATTGAAGTTGACCTTAGTTTTGTGTGTGCCACACAGCACTGCCATACAGCACAGTGTTTTTAACATTAGTTTTGTGCAATAGCGATGGTATCATGAGAGTTCAAGAGCAGTGCCTGATCCATGCGCAAAAGGCCGTCGGGTCGACATGGCCCGCGCACAGCCGTGCGCTGACGGCGGTCCGACGGTCTTTCGCGCATTGGGTGTGCAGCTTGGCGCCTGGAAAATGATCTACCCTGGATAGGCGCCAAGCTGTAAAGGTACTACCCTTGAACTTGTCATAGTCGGTACATTTCTTGTAGTTTCTCTTGACTGACTGACCTCACAGGCGCCAACTGAGTCAATCATCAACTACTCACTAAGCTATCCTGGTCCATCCGTCTCCTGCACTCAAGTTAATCAGGAAATATGTCACGATCGATCCATCTCTCGCAGCAGGCGCAAAGTTAATCAGGCACTAGGTCTGAGCTGTCACGATGGAGCCGTCACCCGTACGACTAGTGGTGATTACGGTAACCGATACGGCGCTGCTCAGTAATTACGTGCGTCGTCTTTCCAGCACGCGCCGGTGATTAACTGGAAATGAAGTTTTCAAAAGTTGAAAATTAAAAGTTTCTCTTTCTTATTTCTTTGCCCACGCACCCCCCTCCCCCCCACCAACTTCAGTTTTCCTCCATCCCCTCCCCACTCATTATAACCCTCTCCCTCCACCCCACCCCCAGACACACACATTCCCTCTCCTGTCCAGCCCGCCATCCCTCTCCATATCGTTTTTGCGCAAAAATAGTCGACGCTCCCCCACCTCCTCTCTCTCTACAACAAACATTTCTTCCCGTCCCCTGCCTTTCCTTTTTTGTGGGAAAAAGAAGAAAAAAAGGAGAGAAAATATCATAGGGTAGGCTATTGCTTAATCAGATGTCGCCATGCCTGCAGGTGTTTCGCAGATTCCGGTTAGAGTTTTAAATGTCGCCAAGTGACCTAATGATTTTGGGATGAGTAATAAACACGTGTAGTAGACTTTGACACTCTCTCTCTCTCTCTCTCTCTCTCTCTCTCTCTCTCTCTCTCTCTCTCTCTCTCTCTCTCTCTCTCTCTCTCTCTCTCTCTCTCTCTCGTTAACCCTTGGTTGGCTGTCGGTAGCGCTTTTCATTGTGGCGATTATTCTGACAGGAATCATTGCGACAAAAAGCACTACCGACACCCAAAGGGTTAACGCTTTATCAAGCACCATGATCCATCCTTCAGCTGTTAAAGTCGACAGAATTGAATTTGAATTGAATCAACTTTATTATTCATCAAACGACAAGCATAAAATGGAATTTTTCCTTTGGTTCA
>BTPG01000002.1:144003562-144053562 GCA_036245525.1 Semisulcospira habei | reverse complement strand
GAGGTTAAAGGTGTTTATGTAGTATGTAGTGCTGGATTCTAAATTGTAGGGACTAATTGATTCTAAAATGCGAGCCATTTGGCACCGGAGTAAAATTGACGCCATTATCTCTCTCTCTCTCTCTCTCTCTCTCTCTCTCTCTCTCTCTCTCTCTCTCTCTCTCTCTCTCTCTCTCTCTCTCTCTCTCTCTCTCTCTCTCTCTCTCTCTCTCTCTCTCAGAAAAGAAATTTGTTGACTATAAAAAGCAAAGAAATTTTGTCAAATCTTTGGTCCGAAAAGCTCAAAGACAACATGCTGAACAGATCATTGCAGACGGCAAGGACCTGCGCTCTGTTTGGCAAGTTATCAACACCTTTACTAAAGGTCACAATCACAGAGACATGAACATTGCACCTGAACTCACTGCAGATTCCTTCAATACCCACTTTCTTAGCATAGCTGAGACTTTAGCACGCACTAATACAAATGATCCTGCGAAATACCAATGTTCTGAGCAACTACGATTTCACAGTAACAATACTGCTGGTTGTGTTTTCTCACTCCCCCCAATGACTGTTTTTGACGTGGGTAAATATATATCTAATATGAAAAAGAGGTCATGTGGTTCAGATGGCATCAGTTGCGAAATTCTTAAAATAGCTCTGCCCTACATAGTTGAGTCTCTAACGTTCATTTACAATCTTTCTATTCAAAGAAATATTTTCCCTGATGAGTTAAAAACAGCTAAGGTCATTCCCCTTCCCAAAAGCAAAAACTTAAACTCATTGAATGATTATAGACCTATCTCCATTCTACCAGTTATCTCAAAACCTATTGAAAAACATATCCATACACATCTGCAAAATTTTCTAGAACAGAACTGTCTACTCAGTAAAATGCAGTCTGGGTTTCGCCCGCAACACTCTTGCCAAACTGCCCTTATACATATCATTGATAAATGGCTTACAGCCATTAATAATTCTCAGTTATCAGGTGCAGTTTTTCTTGACCTTAAAAAAGCTTTTGATTTAGTCAACCACTCTATCTTATTAAAAAAAAACTACCGATGTATCACATTGATTCCAATACCGTACATCTGATATCATCCTATCTAAGTGACAGAAGACAGAAAGTTTTGCTTCATGGTAATTACTCGAGTGAAGGTTTAGTAACGTGTGGTGTTCCTCAGGGGTCAATTTTGGGCCCATTGTTATTCAACATATTTATCAATGATTTACCATTCTCTATCTCACATCCCGATGCAACGTGTGACTTATTTGCTGATGACACTACCATACATACATCAAACAGCGAATTGCCAAAAATAAACGAAGTTCTCCAGCAAAGTCTTGATGAGGTTTCAAGCTGGTGCCAACATAATCATATGATAATTAGTGTCCAAAAGACAAAGAGTATGTTAATTACTTCACGCCAAAAACATCAACGTGGTCTCCTGCCCTTAACATTATACCTGAACTCTAAGCCCCTTGATCAAGTTAAAAAACACCGTTTGCTTGGAGTCACAGTAGATAACCAGCTCAGCTGGAAACCACATATCGAAAACACCTGCAAAACAATATCTAAAAATCTATTCCTGCTATCAAAACTAAGTCAAATAGTTAACACTGAGACTAGAAGACTCTTTCTCCATGCCCATATTAAGACACACTGTGATTACTGCTCCACTATCTGGGATGGATGCAGTGACGTACATTTAAAGAAACTTAACTCATTGTACCGTCGAGGGGTAAAGTTAACTGTGCCTGGTCCCTCTCCCACCGACGAAAAGTTTAGAACCATCCGACTGCTAAACCTAAACAAACAGTTCACATTTAATTGATGCATACTTATGCATAAAATTCTTCACCATAAAATCCCATCTTACCTTCGTATGTTATTTTTGGATAGTCAAAGACAAAACACGAGGAACAGTTTGTTACAGCTACCAAGGGCCAGGCTCGATATATATAAAACCAGCCTTTCGTTCTCAGGTGCCAAAGCCTGGAACAAACTACCACCCCAAATTAAATCTATTTCTAATTCTAGAACCTTCAAAACTCGTTTGTATAACATCTTGTTACAGTAACTTACTACCTGAACGGACTACTTATATGTGTGTGTGTGTGTGTATGTATATATATATATATATATATATATATATATATATATATATATATATATATATATATATATATATATATATATATATATATATATATATATATATATATATATATATAAAATTATTATTCACTATTATTGATATGTGTGCGCATTATTTGCATCGCTTTTTTCCAGTTTATTTCTTCATGTTTCGATTTATTGTGTTATTGTGTTTCTTACTCTTTGCTGTTAATGTTTCTTTTCTAACAGGACAGTTTGTAAGAGAGGCGTTTCGCCTAAAACTTTATCCTGTCAATAAAACGTTTCATCATCATCATCTCCCTCTCTCTCTCTCTCTCTCTCTCTCTCTCTCTCTCTCTCTCTCTCTTTGTTCGTCAACGAAGCTTATTTTGGTGATATATATATAAATAAATATATATATATATATATATATATATATATATATATATATATATATATATATATATATATATATATATATATATATATATATATATATATATATATATATATATATATATCTGAGTTGCTTGTATTGAATTGTTGTTTTGTATTAAATTCGCAGTTTAGCAAGGACAGATATGAAAAGAGACCTGTGCACCTATTGTCCTCCATCCTTGAAAAATAAAGTTTCAAAAGTTTCATTCATTCTCTCTCTCTCTCTCTCTCTCTCTCTCTCTCTCTCTCTCTCTCTCTCTCTCTCTCTCTCTCTCTCTCTCTCTCTCTCTCTCTCTCTCTCTCTCTCCACCCTCTAAATCATAGCCATTATACTGACATCTGTATCGTTAAACTATGTAGTCCAAACTGTTTTATTTTTCTAATGAAAAACAAACAAACTATTTAACACCAATACATGTATTCACCGTGCAATTTTTATTAGATCTTATAAAATCGCCATTAAATTGAACACTTTTTTCGTCGAATTTTTTTGTTCGAATACATGTTGTTCCCTTCCCTCTTAATGGACCCCCAAGCTAACGACCTTTGGCTCAGAGATTTTCAATCACGATTTGAACAAACAGCAGATTTTGTCATATTTGCAGTGAGTAGACAAACGAGACTCGACGAACTGAGGGGGGGGGGGGGGGGGGGGGGGGGGAGGAGAGGGCGAGACGACGGAAGAGCGCAGATTTGTCAGCGGCCGTCTAATTGGAGTGTCACAGTTTATCGGCGGGAGTGGGACCGATGGATGATGGCTGTTCCGATAAGTCAACTCGGATGCTTCCCCCCTCCCTCTACTGTCAACCTTTCCTCCAGATTCTCGCCACATGGTGCATTTGTGCTAACTGAAGGCCAAAAACACCAGCTGTCCAAAGAAAACGGATATATGTATTGCTGTCAGCAAGAGGCATAGATCCTCATGAGCCCCCGCAATTGCGGGGGCTCATGAGGATCTATGCCTCTTGCACTTGGATAGTGTTGACTTTTGTCAGCAGTGAAGGACAATATACATTAAACAGTTCATTTCTTGTTGTACGTTACTTGTTTCTTCAATCCCATCCTGCCGGCCTTATCCAGCTAACATCTTCAATCTAAAGAACAAGGGGCGACTCCTAACCTTAGATCTTAGGTACTGAGAAGTGGTTAAGAAAAAACAACGATCCCCTGACTTATTTGTGTAGTAGTGAGTATGTGCGAGAGCAGGGGCGGATCAGTTACGTGCCGGGGAGGGGGGACCGTCAACCAAATTTAAAAAAAAAAAAGGCCTCCCGACGCCAGGGGCCGAAAAATGAAAAAGGGTTGAGGGGAGGCGTTCCGTTAGGAATCTCTTGATAATCACGCAGCCTGTTGCCTATTCCTCGTCCGGCCGGAAGGAGCACTTGTGAATCAGTGCCACGCGCACACACAGGTAGCTCGTACTCCTAGCGCTTGGTGTAGCGCCTTAGCGCCTCGGTCCTAGAACTCTTCCACCCCCCCCCCCCCCCCCCCCACCCCCCCCCCCCCCCAAAAAAAAAAATTTAATTAAATAAATAAAATAAATAAAATAATAAATGTATAAATAAATAAATATATAATAAATAAAAATAAATAAATAATAAATAATAATAATAAATAATAAATAAATAAATAAAAATTTAAAAATAAAAAAAAAATAAAAAAAAAAATGCTGAGGCCTCGTCCTTCACTGCCACTGGACACTGTGTATAAAACCCGACCCCCAACCGTCAAGAGACCAGAACGTGGATACAAACTGGTTTCAGCAAGAGGCATAGATCATCATGTCCCCGCACCTGCGGGGACTCATGACAATCTATATCTCTTGCAGTTTAGTAATGTTCAATAATGTTTCCTTAAGTGGTGTTCCATAAACTCTTGCAGTTTAGTAATGTTCAATAGTGTTTCCTTAAGTGGTGTTCCATACACTCTTGCAGTTTAGTAATGTTCAATAGTTTCCTTAAGTGGTGTTCCATACACTCTTGCAGTTTAGTAATGTTCAATAATGTTTCCTTAAGTGGTGTTCCATACACTCTTGCAGTTTAGTAATGTTCAATAGTGTTTCCTTAAGTGGTGTTCCATACACTCTTGCAGTTTAGTAATGTTCAATAGTGTTTCCTTAAGTGGTGTTCCATACACTCTTGCACTTTAGTAATGTTCAATAGTGTTTCCTTAAGTGGTGTTCCATACACTCTTGCAGTTTAGTAATGTTCAATAGTGTTTCCTTAAGTGGTGTTCCATACACTCTTGCAGTTTAGTAATGTTCAATAGTGTTTCCTTAAGTGGTGTTCCATACACTCTTGCAGTTTAGTAATGTTCAATAGTGTTTCCTTAAGTGGTGTTCCATACACTCTTGCACTTTAGTAATGTTCAATAATGTTTCCTTAAGTGGTGTTCCATACACTCTTGCAGTTTAGTAATGTTCAATAGTGTTTCCTTAAGTGGTGTTCCATACACTCTTGCACTTTAGTAATGTTCAATAGTGTTTCCTTAAGTGGTGTTCCATACACTCTTGCAGTTTAGTAATGCTCAATAGTGTTTCCTTAAGTCTTCTATACACTCTTGCAGTTTAGTAATGTTCAATAATGTTTACAGTGGTGTTCTATACACTCTTGCAGTTGGGTGCCGTGCAATTTTTCTCGGCAGTGAAGGGGTAAAGACACAATGAGCTGATAAGAATCCGTGCCATCTTACAGACAGTGGTGACCGGCAGATTGGGGGACCCGAAAATTACCCGCACCCTTTGACCAGATTCCATCTTCAATCAGCGTCAGTCACGGGTCATCTATGTGTGCCGCCATTACTGATAAAACGAATGCATTTTTGCTTGTACTAAAAAGGACAAAATGTCACAAAATAGAAAAGCTGGCAGAAATGCAGTATCGCTTCTTAGGTTGGTTTGGTTAGTTCGGGGTTTAACGTCCAAGGCACCGAAGTGATAATGGACGGCCCTGACGGGCGGATTATGGGGGACAGGGAAATCTATAGGGCTCAGGAAGTTCCCCGCGTTGCCTAGCAGCGGCGGCGCGTCAGCCGCCATCATAAGAGGATAGACTAGTCTTCAGATAGTAGCGAAGTAGTGTTTCAACACGTTTTTCTTCATGTTTTTTTCCTCTTTGAAAATGGCAAGACTTGCTGTTATTGCCTATAGCACAACAAGACTTTCCTGACATTAATAATAATTACGGTATTTATAATGCGCTTATCTTATAATAATTATAACTCTAAGCGCGCACTCACAACTCGCACACGCATGCGCACGCTTTAGACAATGACTCACGTAACACAAAAAGTGAAAAAACATTACGACGGTCGGCTTGGGGTGGGGAGTGTGGTTATATAGTGCTAGAACTGTTGAAAGAGGTGAGTTTTGAGGGCGGACTGGAAGGAGGAGAGCGAGTGTTTCTGTCGGAGAGAGAGTGGGAGAGTGTTCCAGGCAGATGGACCGTATACTGAGAAGGAGCGGGGGCCGAAAGTGCTGAGTTTGGTGCGGGGGATGAGGAGGCGGAGAGGGTCGGAGGCGGAGCGGAGGGAGCGAGGAGGAGTGTAGGGGTGAAGTAAGTTGGAGAGATAGGCAGGAGCTTAGTTGTTCAGGGATTTGTATCAGAGAGACAGAATCTTGTATTGTCATTGTCCTGACAGCGATTTCCCTATGAGGACCTTATCGCGAATCCTCTCAAGATGGCCGCCACGACTAGCGTGATGACGTCAGCTTTCCGAGCCCTATTGCCTATGGAGTACGACCTAAACACTGATCGATTCAGGCGCACTTCAACTTTGCCACTTTGATTTACCAGGACCTTTCAACGGACATGCTATGGAACAAGCCCGTCCTTTTTTCCCTGGATTGTGAGTTCAGCTACCGGGGCCGGAACGGGGACTCGAACCCACGATCCGGCGATTCCTTTCGCTCTCTTGCTCCGACGCTTAACCGCCTGAGCTATTTCGGACCCGTTGGGTCGCTTGTTAGAGTCTGTAGCGTCTATCTTATATATGAACACAAAAGGACAAAATTTCACAAACTACAAAAGGTTGCTAAGTGGAGCATGTTTTTTTCCAGAGTCTATAGCAGCTGTAGCGTCTGTCTAGTTGTTCAATATTGTTTATTCAAACTGTGCGCTGTGTTGAGGTTCTTGCCGTTCTCTACGGCTTTAAAATATGTGCTGGCCTGTGAGTCTGGACTTTTCGGTCCTAAAGTGTGTGCTTGTCTGTGATTTTGGACCTTACAACTTAAAGCCGTAAAATCCGAAATCACAGACCAGCACGCAAACGGCAGTCTCGAAGTGAAAACGATCAACATCGGAAGACCTGGGAAGATATTGAATTATCAATCAGTGCTGCATTCTCTCGCCCACTAACCAGCACGCGAGAGGTCAATGGGCCAACGTCGGACTGACGCAGTTTGCCCGCGCACGGCCGTGCGCGGGCAAACTGCGTCAGTCCGACGTCCTTTTGCTCACTGGGTGACAATCTCATCCCGTGACTCAACAACCATCATCCACCCCCTACCCCAAAATTTTAGCTGCCTTCCCCCTTTCACTATTTCTCCTACCCCCACCTCCACTCTTAGCCCTCTCCGCACACAGACGCACACCTCCTTCATCTCGCCCCCTCCCCTCGGGCTGAGTGTGACAATAGTGGTGCCCCGGGGACAGGCGTCCAAATGGAATCATCCGATTTATGGCGCTGTGGAATTCTAATGGCGCTTCAGCGGGCGCTCAATATCGGTAGTGACTGCGCGCGTTTCTCAAGTTTGTCGGCAAAATGCCGCCTGATGGGGTCAATACATTATTTTTTGTATGCATGTTTTGAATTTTTTAAAAAAATAATTGTTTCTGATGTTTTTGTTGTTGCTGCTTGAAAAATTATCAGACAGCTCTCATAAGCAAATGCCTGTCATTGTTGTAACAGTTACTTGAAAATGCTCATCATGGGGTCCACCGTGAGACTGCTTTGTAATAATAATAATAATAATAATAATAATAATAATAATAATAATAATAATAATAATAATAATAAACTGTCTTCTGTCGTTGATTTAACTCATGACAACTTTTCAAATATCAACGACGTTAACAATAACAACACAAAGCCGAACAAATTACCAAATATAATAAACTTACGCTACTTGGACATGGTGTTAGAAGAAAAGACAACCTCTCCTCCCCCCCCCCCCCCCCCCGCCCCCCCCCCCCAGCAATTTTTTTTTAAATTTTCATGCAGGGGGCGGGAAGAGGAGGTAGGCGATCGTTAGATGTATGTGATTCGTTGTAAACGTGACTTTTTATGTCATCAGCTCGGAACACAGGGCCCTATAGCCTCCACCCCCCACCCCTCATTCCATGCACCAAGGCTCAACGCCACGCCAAGTACCCCGCCAACAGGTTGCTTCTGCTTCATTGCGCAGTTTACCCCCTCCCCTTCCTGTTTTCCTTTCAGTCCCCGAGCCCGGCCTCTCCTCTCCCCCACCCCCACACTGGTCGTCTCAGTCCCTCCATTGGCGACAGCGGTAACGAATGGAGGGAGACAACCAGTGTGACCCACCCTTACCCACCCTCCAATCAATCCTGAAAGCCCAATTTGAAATCGCCGCCCTAGCACCCTGCCCATCGATCGAACGCTTTCATGCGCGAGAGGGACAGAGTTTCACGTGCACCTGCAAGTGTCAGGGTCTCCATGCAAACGCCTGTGCTTGTAGATGCAAAAAGTCAGACCCATTTGACTCTGTATTCCTCGACAATAGGGCGTCAATATTCGGAGGGGCTTAGTGGCCAAAAATTGATTATTACACCCCGTCCCTTTCAGTTCTTTGGCCAAATGAGTCTTAATCTTTTAAGCACTACGTGTAATAGTCACGAAAGGATGGTTCTGGGCTGATCAGGCACTACCAGAAGATATCGAGATCGAGCTATCTCAGAAAGGTGGCCATGACGGCGATAAAAACAAGCGGAACACTCCCCCCCCCCACCTCCCTCCACCCCCCCCCCCCCCCTTTTCTACCGTAATTCCAGCTTCTGTGCGTGTTCGCTCCCTTAGTTCCCATTGCGTCCCCTTGCTCCAAGACAAGTCCATCATTCAGTCCCTTCCATATGCAGTAGACGTAGATGCTCATGAGCCGCTGCAGCTGCAGGGGCTCATGAGAATCCATGCCTCCTGCTTGAAAGATGGGCTTATTCATTTATACATCTGACAGCAGCCAGCCTCAGGAAACACAATTTGTATTTTTGCTTCTCAAAGGGAGGTCAGTCTTCAGGTTCTAAGTTTGCGACTGGAGTTGTGGTCCATATCTTTGGAAAAACATGGCGGCCTTAGTGATTAAAGAGGGCAATCAAGTGAGAAATTAAACGATTCGAGGTGGAATGTTGGAATAAGGGCGAGAGGGAGCCAGGGCAGGCTAGAGTCCCGTGAACTGTCATGCAGCTGAGTAAAGTCAGTGGTAACATTTATCAGCGACAGTGTGTACTGGCTGGCCCCGAACCTGAATGCTAACTTGACACACGGCACAGATCAGTGATGTAACAATACGGGCGTACATCATGCAAGTATGGCCTGGTCATCCTTCTCTGTATCCATACCGCCAGAGCACATTTTTTCGCATGCGGGCCAGACCTCCTATTGGTCCTCCATATATATATATATATATAGCCATGCCTCCTAGTGGCCATCCCTATATACGGATCTCTCCCGCCGTACCTTTCTGCCAAGCTGTCTGTTTATCAGCCATCACGTACCCTCCTTTCCTCTAGTGTAAAACTTTTTAAAAATCCCAAAAACTTAACATGAAAACTGTCGGGGAGCGTTCTTTCACCTTTTTAGCCCCAAGTATGTGGAACTCCCTGCCAACTGAAATGCGGAATATGCCCACATTGTCACAGTTCAAAGCTCACTTAAAGACTTTTCTTTTCTGTCGGGCATTTAACACTTAGCTCATCTTTAGCTAACTGTTGACTGCCTTTTATTCTGATCCTTGAGGAAGTGAATGTATAGTGTTGGGAAGAGATGGGTTGGTTTAAAGTAGTGTATAATCGTGCGTGTGTCTGAGAGAAAGGGTCTGCTGTTGTGCATGCGCAGTGAGTCCAGTGTTTTCCTGGAGAACAGCGCTATACAAGAACTATTTATTATTATTATTATTATTATTATTATTATTATTATTATTATTATTATTATTATTATATAAACTCTGGCCATAACTCCTATTGGTCCTCCCTATATAAACTCGGGCTATACCTCCTATTGGTCCTCCATATATATATATAGCCATGCCTCATTGTCCTAGTGGCCATCCCTATATAAACTCTGGCCATAACTCCTATTGGTCCTCCCTATATAAACTCTGGTCAGACCTCCTATTGGTCCTCCATATATATAGCCATGCCTCCTAGTGGCCATCCCTATATAAACTCTGGCCACAACTCATATGGGCCCTCCCTATATAAACTCTGGCCATACCTCCTATTGGCCCTCCCCCTGAATATAAATTTTAGCCATGTCTCTATTGGCCCTCCCTATATAAACTTTGGCCATACCTAATGGCCCTCCTTTATGTATTTTAGCCACACAGCTATTCACCCTCCCTTGCCGTGTAAACGGCAGCTCTCGGGCCGCCAGACCTCTCCCCGGAACCTCCTGAATTTGTAAAGATAAGTCACACACCTTTTGGCCCCCGCCAGATGCGCTACCGATCGTCAGCGGTAACGAATTGAGGGAGACAACTAGTGTGGCTACAGCAGTATCGTAGAAACCAATGTTGGCCTAATCGCCGTCATTAAGGACTGAAAAACGGTACCGTACCAGAGACTAGATACAAAGCTGGGCGAGAAGTTTTGCTCCAGGACCTTCCAGCAGATTGCTAGCAGCAAAAGTTCCCTGCACCCCGGCCCTGGTGATTTGTAGATTATGACCAGGGTGACACCCACTCTCTCCGCCACCAAAAAATTAATGTAAGGCACTGCGTTGATAACTGAGAGTAGGGGCAGGCGGGCGCCCTCGCTGATGAACGCGCAATCGATATTGTACATGTCTAGCTGCGATGTCGCACCCTTAATCCAGAACGGCCCTGAGTTTAGGCATAGCTGGGGCCAATCTTGGTCAGCAAGAGACATAGATTCTCATGAGTCCCTGCGGCCACAGGGACGCACGGGAGTCTATGTCTCTTGCAGGTGGACGTGTAATTTTCTAGTCTGATAGACTTTGCTGGTCCCCGCTTAGCAATTTATTATAACTTTCATAGTTGCATACTTAAACCCCTGATGGCTTCTCATTTAAACAAGCAGCGAGGTAGGTGCCATTATTATTTTTATTGGCATAGATTCTCATGAGCTCCTGCGACTGCAGCCTTTTTCAGAAGATGGGGGGATGACTGACTTAGGCCGGGGAAAAGTTTTGATGACATTTCACGTAATGAAGGAGAGGGAAGAGGAATGACTTTTAAAGATGGCGGACTGTGCCGTGATTTCGCAAGAGCTTTAGGGTTTGGGTGCAGAATTATCCCAGTACGCAAAAGAGTAAAGGGCCAAAGTCGACCGCAATGGGCCCGAGCACATTCGTGCGCGGGCCATATGCGGCTGACTTCGGCCTGATGGACTTTGCTTATTTTGATGGGTTTTTTAGTCGGCTTTTTTTTTTTTTTTTTTTTTTTTTTTGGGGGGGGGGGGGGGGGGGGGGGGTGTTGTTGTTGATGATCCGATAGTCTTCTTAGTCAAATGGAAACACGACCGATTGCTTTGTCTCATACATGTATATAGTTGATGTAACCTATAATTGTTGGGCAGGACTACCATACAAGGCCACATAGTATCACCACCCCGTTAACTACTAGCATCTCTGAAAAATCATGAGTGCTGACATGCAAACAGACTAAGAACGAAAATGGGAGATACTGACTCGGTGGCGGTTCAGCAGCATCAGACCTTGAAAGCAATGATGCCTGCTCCATGTGGGGCTTCCATCGCTAACATTTGCCGATATAAGGGGTTCTCAGTGTTAGTTATCTTGTCTCTGCTCACACAGAGTTTCTCTCCATCCGCTTTTCATAACTCATGTCACAGATCTGGCACACGTAACACAGCGGGTCTCCGGCCGCTACTGACCCATGCCGGTGTGCCGATCGCCGGGGGAACTCTCCTACGTGCGCAATAGCCTGGAGAAGAACTACAAATGTAGGCTTTCATTTTACAATCCAGACCAAAAAGGTGACTGCCAAGCGTGTAATATGCAAAGAAGTACCCAACGGAGAAAGAAACACGCTTAGAAAAGACGGGTTGTGTTGTACCCGTCTTTTCTAAGCGTGTTTCTTTCTCCGTTGGGTACTTCTTTTCATTTTACAACATTCAAACTTCCTAAATGCGAAAGTTAAATTAGCCCTTGCTATTGTAAGACATTCTAAGAACATTTACAAATGAAATATTGAGAACTGCTGACTTTTATTTGCCGGAGGAGGTCGCTTTAGGACAACTGACTTGAGAGAGAGAGAGAGAGAGAGAGAGAGAGAGAGAGAGAGAGAGAGAGAGAGAGAGAGAGAGAGAGAGAGAGAGAGAGAGAGAGAGACCTTTTTTCATTCTTGTCCTTGCTACAAGAGAGAGAGAGAGAGAGAACAATGAACCTTTATTTTCCAAGTATGAGGACCAGTTTTCAAACTACATCTACTACATATATGAAAGAGAGAGAGAGAGAGAGAGAGAGAGAGAGAGAGAGAGAGAGAGAGAGAGAGAGAGATCAGTTTCTGTTTGACGCCACCCACACGACCTTTGACTTCCGATCTTGCTAAACACCACATTTGATCTGCACATGTGAACCCACCACTCCCACCCACCCCGACTCTAACCTTCCTTCATGATTCCACCCCCGTAGTCCCTGAGTTGAAACCACTTTTATCTGCAAGAGGCATAGATTCTCATGAGCCCCTGCGGCAGCAGGGGCTCATGAGAATCTATGCCTCTTGTCAGATAATTGGCTGCAGCTGTTCTTCACGCTGCAGGAGGAGGCGCTGGGGGTAGGTACCATGTTTGCCGAGCTACAGGGCTGTTGCAGGCGGTTTCCTAGTCAGTTTCTGTCTCCCAGGACTAGTTGAGCTAAATGGACCCGTCGTCTGCTTTCCCTGCTCCACGAAAAACAAAAGATTTGGGAAACCAAAACAACGTTCATTGTCTCGGCGGAGACCAAATGATCCCCCTACCCCCACCCCTACCCCCACCCCTCATTTTGAATGGCCACCCCCCGACTCACAGGCCACATGAATCGGCTCCACCCTGCTCACAGTTCATGACGTAAGTTTTAGTTTTTACGTAATTTTATTTTTTACGTGATATGAGTTTCACTTTCGCTTCATAGGCTTGAGAAAATGGTGACAAAACTAGAACTTCACGGTACAATTTCAGTCTTGCTATAATTGGTGTGAAAGCAGGTTGACTTTACCTAGCTACATGACATACTAAGTACACGGGTCACCTGCATGCTCGTGTGTGCGTGCATGCGCGCGCGCTCCGAACATCTCCAAGAGGCATAGATCCTCATGCGCCTGGAGAGCGCATGAGGATCTATTCCTCCTGGAGATGGCGCGCGTGTGTGTGTGTATGTGTGTGTGTGTGTGTGTGTGTGTGTGTGTGTGTGTGTGTGAGAGAGAGAGAGAGAGAGAGAGAGAGAGAGAGAGAGAGAGAGAGAGAGAGAGAGACTGAGAGAGACTGAGAGAGAGAGAGCCGCGCGCGCGCGAGAGAGTGACGTCATATTTAGAGTATTATGTCAGTGTCTGCGTGGTGACGGAGTTGCCTCTTTTACGTCACCGCCACTGTCTAACTTTCTCTAGAAGTAACGTTGTTGTTGCTTTGGTTTTTTTTTTAGTGTTTTAATTCTTTTCTAAAAAGAATGAATCAGTTTTGTCTCAAGTGCGAAGCAAAAGTGCGTCTATGTTTTGGGCCAATGGACGTCCGTCCGTCCGCCGTCGTCCGTGGTAAACTTTAAGGTTGGCATTTTCTCGGAGACTATTCAAGCCACATTCTTCAAACTTGGCCCAAGGATACTTTGTGGTAAGACCTTTCTAAACATACCGATTTGAGTGACCTCTCACAAAGGTCAAGGTCATGGGGGAATTAGGAAATAGGTAAAAAATAGCTATATTTGACATAATTTATTTTTTGTCAAATACTATTCACAACTTCAAACCCAAACTTGGTACAAAGATACCTGATGGTAAGACCTTTCTATACGTACTAATTTGGTTGATACCTCGGAAAGGTCAAGGGTCACAAGAGCTCAGGAAATAGGTGAAAAATAGCCATATTTTGACAATAGATGTTTTTTCTCAAATACTATTAACAACTTCAAACCAAACTTGGTACAAAGATACCTGATGGTAAGACCTAACTGTGCATACTAATTTGGATGACCCCTCGGAAAGGTCAAGAGTTACGAGAGCTCATGAAATAGGTCTAAAATAGCCATATTTTGACAAAAGATGTTTTTTCTCAAATACTATTTACAACTTCAAACCCAAATTTGGTACAGAGATACTTGATGGTAAGACTTGTCTATGCATACTAATTTGGATGACCCCTTGGAAAGGTCAAGGGTCACAAGAGGCTGGCAAATGTGTGTAAAATGCTGATTTTAAAAAAAAATCAATTTGTAGGTATTCCCAAATGTTTGCAAAATTTTCAACCAAATTTGGTACAAAGATAGCTGATGATAAGACCTTCCTATGCATACTAATTTAGTCGACTCATCACAAAGATCAAGGGTCACGGGGGGTTGACAGATGTGTGAAAAATGCTTACATTTTCAGAAAACATTGATTTTGCTGCTGCAGAAGCCAGCCCTTTTCACAAAGGTCACACATATCTAAATCGGTCATACACGTGAGCCATAATGGCTTTGCCTTTCTTGTTACTAAAGAACTTGAAAGGATACAAAGCTGGCTAATGAACTCATCCAATGTCTTTCTCCAAACTAGCTATATGCAAAGGTTCAAGTAAATATGACAAAAATTACGAACTCTAATCTGGGTCAACCGACTTCCTATAAACGGTTGTTTATGTCTTCAATGAGACATTCAATTACAATATGCTCGGAGGCACTCTTAGCCACCCACCTAAAAAAGTATTTCGCCAAGTTTCATGCTTGTGTGTACAAAAATATCGGAGATTCTCATGTTTACATACATACCGTTACGAACTCACATACGCACATACATACATACATGCATACGCACATACATACATACATACGCACATACATACATACGCACATACATACATACAGACATACATACACACACACATACATACATACGCACATACATACATACATACGCACATACATACATACATACATACGCACATACATACATACATACGCACATACATACATACATACGCACATACATACATACGCACATACATACATACATACGCACATACATACATACATACATACATACATACACACACATACATACATACGCACATACATACATACATACGCACATACATACATACATACATACGCACATACATACATACATACGCACATACATACATACATACGCACATACATACATACGCACATACATACATACATACGCACATACATACATACGCACACACATACATACATACGCACATACATACATACATACGCACATACATACATACATACGGCGCTTCGCGCCAAATGTACGTTCAGCAGCGAGGTTAGCGTAACTAGACATGACGTAATTTTATCTTGTTACTTCAATTGTTAGAGGTTTAGCCTGCCCGCCTTTGACATCATGGACATGCTATAAACAGAAGGGACTTAAAAATGGAAAAAAAAACCCGCTATTTGTGTCTATTGGCAGCATAGAGCTAGAGGTAAGTAAAAATAAAATAAAAAATATATAATTATATTCTTTTAAAAAGAAGTCCACGAATCTCATCACTTTTCTTTGTTAGACTCCTGCCTAATATGTCAGTCCGGCTTTCAGTCAGTCAGTCAGTCAGTCTGTCTACCCGTCATGTGTGCATGTCTGTGTGTCTATCGGTTTCTGATTTTTTTTTTTTTACAAATTAGCATTCGAATATTACTATCATTCGACAGCTTACTTCTGGGCCAACCCAACCGCACCAGGAGGCTGTTTTAGTTAATCTACGATACAGTCTTTCGGCACTACTGATGATGTCCACTACGGCTATCCACAAGGCCGCACGAACAGGCTCATTAAGCTTTTGAGACATAATGATTGATCTACCTATCCGCTCAGTTAGCGCATCACGCAGAAGAACTGACCAGCCGACCAATTTAGATCTCTTCTCACCCCACCTATCTCTACCCCCCCCCCCCAACCCCAACCCCCCCCCCCACACACACACACACAACCACCCACCCACCCCCCCACACACACACACAACCTCCCCCCCCCCCACCCATCCCCAGCTGCCCCAGAAAACAAAAAAGATTTTTCACGAAAATGGACTTACTGTCGATACTCTCAGAGGGCAATCTCTCTCTCTCTCTCTCTCTCTCTCTCTCTCTCTCTCTCTCTCTCTCTCTCTCTCTCTCTCTCTCTCTCTCTCTCTCTCTCTCTCTCTCTCTCTCTCCCCACCCCCATCTCACCACCCACCCCCCACCCCTCCCCTCCCATCTCTCCTCCTATCCCCCCCCTCCCACTAACGAGATCGGATAACAAGTACAACGGCGGAAAAAAAGAAAAGGGGACGAAAGAAAGAAAAGAAGAAAAAACTAATTCCCACTCCGCATGTTTTGCATAGAAATGTCAAAAGTAGTCAGCAGGGGAGAGCACCCCTCTTCATCTCTCACTCTCACCGCTAGGGGTCGCATTTGTTGGTGCTATGCAGGCAATTATACCACTAAGGTCATCCGTCTGCTGCAAATGAAGGCATAGATCTTCAGCATGAGGAGCTATTCCTCTTGCAGGATCATGGCATTCTCGTTCAGCACCATGGGATTCATAGTACATGATTTTGTACGTGAGAGACAGAGGATGTAAAATTCTGTCATGCTGGATCTATGGAGATGCCTGACCCAATAGGATCTGTGGCTCTGGGCTGATTTAGATCTGTTTCTCCAGCGTAGGAGGTGAAAGCAGACACATAAAGTACGGATGATAGAAAAGGTCGATTAGACGAACCGGAGTTGGCGCTAAATCCTATTGTTGTAGTCCAGAAGAAAAGCAAGGACCGGATTGGCGTTTTCCCATCAGTCAGGGGGTTCTCTTCCTCCTCCCCCCCCTCCCAATCCCAGCCAGTCGTCCTCCACCCTACCCTCCCCCCCCCCCTCAACCCGGACACTCACACACACACACACACACACACACACACACACACACACACACACACACACACACACGGCAACCTAACTTCAAACAAAGACAAGGTGGCTGCATTGTTCTTTAGCGGTGTAAGTGTGCTGCCTATGGTGCACGATCGTCTGAAATTCTAATTACAAGATTAACCCTTTGACTGCTGCGCTACAGACGGTACCACTCAGCATAAACCACGAGTCCTTTTCTACAGACGGTACCGCTCAGCATAAACCACGAGTCCTTTCCTACAGACGGTACCGCTCATCATAAACCACGAGTCCTTTCCTACAGACGGTACCGCTCATCATAAACCACGAGTCCTTTCCTACAGACGGTACCACTCAGCATAAACCACGAGTCCTTTCCTACAGACGGTACCGCTCAGCATAAACCACGAGTCCTTTCCTACAGACGGTACCGCTCATCATAAACCACGAGTCCTTTCCTACAGACGGTACCGCCGCCTCATCATAAACCACGAGTCCTTTCCTACAGACGGTACCACTCAGAATAAACCACGAGCCCTTTCCTACAGACGGTACCGCTCATCATAAACCACGAGTCCTTTCCTACAGACGGTACCGCCGCCTCATCATAAACCACGAGTCCTTTCCTACAGACGGTACCGCTCATCATAAACCACGAGTCCTTTCCTACAGACGCAGTGACCGCAATCGCACTAACTGACCGCAGTCGCACGCACTAACTTACCGCAGTCGCTCTAACTGACCGCAGTTGCACTAACTGACCACAGTGACTGCAGTCGCACTAACTGACCGCAGTCGCACTAACTGACCGCAGTTGCACTAACTTACCGCAGTCGCACTAACTTAGCACAGTCACACTATCTGACCACAGTCGCACTAACTGACCGCAGTCGCACTAACTGACCGCAGTCACACTAACTTACCACAGTCGCACTAATTGACCACAGTCGCACTAACTCAGTGACCGCAGTCGCACTTACTGACCGCAGTCACTCTAACTTACGGCAATCGCACTAACTGACCACAGTGACCGCAGTCGCACTAACTGACGGCAGTCACACTAACTGACCGCAGACGCACTAACTTACCACAGTCGAACTAACTGACCGCAGTCGCACTAACTTACCACAGTCACACTATCTGACCACAGTCGCACTAACTTACCGCAGTTGCACTAACTTACCGCAGTCGCACTAACTGACCGCAGTCGCACTAACTGACCGCAGTCGCACTAACTTACCGCAGTCGCACTAACTGACCACAGTCGCACTTACTTACCACAGTCGCTCTAACTTACCGCAGTCGCTCTAACTTACCGCAGTCGCACTAACTTACCGCAGTCGCACTAACTTAATAAATAATAATAATAATAATAATACTGTTATTATATAGGCGCTTTTTCTCAATTTTTGGGGAAATCGACTCAAAGCGCCGCGCCTGAAACCCTCACACACTCACGAAACAGACACGGATTTTACGCCATTTAAGACAAACACAGTACAAGACAAACGAAGGGCCAGTCAGCTACTGAAGTTACAGAGATTTTTGATCGCTTGTATTTGAAATTTGTAAAGTGGCCTGAGACCGGTACCAAAGTGTGGGGGGTGGGGGGGGGGGTGGAAGAACCGGAGTACCCGGAGAAAGAACCCCCGAACTAACTTACCGCAGTAGCACTAACTTACCGCAGTAGCACTAACTTACTGCAGTCACACTAACTGACCGCAGTTGCACTAACTTACCGCAGTTGCTCTAACTTACCGCAGTCGCACTAACTTACCGCAGTCGCACTAACTTACCGCAGTCACACTAACTTACCACAGTCGCACTAACTGACTGCAGTCGCACTAACTGACTGCAGTCGCACTTACTTACCGCAGTCACTCTAACTTACCGCAGTCGCTCTAACTTACTGCAGTCACTCTAACTTACCGCAGTCGCACTAACTTACCGCAATCACACTAACTGACCGCAGTCACACTACCTGACCCCAGTAGCACTAACTTACCGCAGTCACACTAACTTACCGCAGTCGCACTAACATCAGTCGCGGGGGCTCATGAGGATTTATGTCTCTTGCTGGTACTGTGTTCGTTGTGCCCATTTTTGGTCTCAATTCATTTGTGTTCTTTAAGAAAATATGTCGGATAGTGTGCTGCGGCTTCAGACGCGAAATTCGCGATTACTGGCAGCGAAGGGCTTAAGGTTGGTGAGCGGGCTCTCTAGGTCAGGCGTAATGTCCCAGGAACTGCTGATCCCATTGTACAGATTATATATACCATTTTCTTTCTAACGGTCTCACAGTTTGAAGGTATGTTACCCATCATTGTCAGGCAGTGAACTACCAATGACCGTTGGTTGGTTAGTTGGTTTACATTGCCTAACAGCAACACGACCTTCTCGGGACGTGCCCTGCGTTGCTTGTTTAACTCACTCTACCCCAACACCGAAATCCCCAAATTTTGCCGTTGCCCTCTGAAGACTGCACTCTAGTGCAGGACACAGATCGACCATGATAGTTCAAGGGTGATGCCAGAATAGCTTAGCGCCCATAGGCGCCAAGCTATTCTGGCATCACCCTTGAACTATCATGGTCGATCCTTATCTTGCTGTGGTGTGTCTGGGGTAGAATGAGTTTTTTAAAAAATGTTATATTTTGCACTATGTCGCCAGCCGGTCTGAACTGCAGAATAATCCCAAGACATGCGAGGGACGCAGCATCTTCACGCTGATCATTTTCGCATGCAAATAGCGCTTCTGTCAGAATTGCGGGCCACATTCACCAGATTAGAAATATCTACACTTGCCGAATTTCATTGTTGTTGGTGGTGGTGACTCATGGGAAATTTTTGCTTCAGGAATATGACTTCCACACACCCAGCCTAAACCCAAAATAATGTTTTCCTCTATTTTCATTTGTTATGTATACATATATATATATTGATTTACTTACCTATATTGCATTTAAAATCTGCAAACCACCGCCATGCAAATTTTGCAAATATAACTGAGTGTCCAGATCATCCTATAAGCCTGTGGCTTGTTTTGATCTGATGATAATTGATGTATATTCTTTTATGTATTAGTTGCAAAGTAATAAACTATTTAAACCAAAATAAGTTTCACATTGAAGCGCTTATGTAATCTGTAACCACACCATGGTAATTGCCTGTGTGATCTCTTAGTATACTTACAGTACTATTGTAAGTGCCTGTTCGATCTCTTAGTATACTTACAGTACTATTGTAAGTCTCTGTGTGATCCTTTACTAGCACGCCACAACAAGTGCCTATGTGATCTGTTTACAACCCCATGACAAGTACCCGTGTGTTTTTTCACAGCACCGTACAAGTGTCTGTAGATGTGATCGCTCTCAGACAAGTGCGCGTGTGATCTTTCAACGCCATGACAAGTACCAGCGTCATCTTTTACAGTATCATGACGAGTGCCTACGTAGGCCATTACTGCATCATGACGAGCGTCTACGTAGTGATCCATTACTGCATCATGACGAGTGCCTACGTAATGAGCCATTACTGCATCATGACGAGTGCATACGTAGTGAGCCATTACTGCATCATGACGAATGCCTACGTAGTGAGCCATTACTGCATCATGACGAGTGCCTACGTAGTGAGCCATTACTGCATCATGACGAGTGCCTACGTAGTGATCCAATACTGCATCATGACGAGTGCCTACGTAGTGAGCCATTACGCCTACGTAGTGATTCGGCCATTACTGCATCATGACATGTGCCTAGGTGAACTTTTACATCACTACAGATGCCAAGTGCCTATGTGATCTTTTTACAGCACCATGCCAAGTGCCTGTGTGATCTTTTACAGCATCGCGATAAGTAGACATTTAGAAGGGCGCGCATTCTACACGCATATTTCTGCTAGCTGCGCCGGTTCCCTTGTTATGAGCAGTCAACATTCCCAGCATTTCTAATACCCATCTTATGACGTCTTGCAATGTCTAACCTTTCGTCAACGTAGTCTCTCAGCTTACCCAGCTCTATGAGAAAGAGGCATAGATTCTCATGAGCCCCTGCAGTCGCAAAGGCTCATGAGAATCTATGCCTCTTGCTTCAGGGGTTAAGTAGAATTAACACCTTTCTGCCTCAGTCGCTCTGAGTATTCGTTTTGAAGGTGCGCTAATCATATTTTTGTAATTTATGTTACCTAGCCTTATTCTGGTCCCTTGTTGCTCCTTTTTGCGTAGCATTAACGATAACAGGTTATTTAGTGGTCGTACTCTTGTTTTAGTACGCTTAGTGAATTTCATAACAAGCATTAACTCATTCTAGACGATTAGTTTGCGGACATGCTGCGAATAGCCGCGTGTCCGCATGCTTTTCGTCTCGAATGTATTAAAACGTTCAAATGGCTCGGAGCATCAAGCCCGTTCGAACGGTTCGCTGTTCTCTGAAGAGGTTTGATCACATTCAAGACTGAATCAAGAACCGCCTGGTCTTACTCTTGGTGTATTTCAGACCTAAAAACTTTTCAGCGAACTATAAGTTCAGTGGCGGCTTAGTTTGTCTTCTGATGGCCGCTCACATTGTCTTCAAATGGCTCACGCAGCATCAGTTCAGAGACCTATGTTCCAATAATATCTCACTTTCTTCCAAATGGTTCACTGTCTTCAAATCGGCTCACATTATCAACAGATGGTTATCAGTGCCTTCAAATGTCTCATATTGCCGACCGAATGGCGTGTAAATATATATGAATGAGAACTGCAGTATAATGAGTAATGTAAGTATTTTCATTATTTTGAGTGTTACTGAACTCTCAGTCTGTCTCCATATGCACCGCGAAAGACGTATGAAGCTGAACACTAGTCCAACAAAATGAACGCCTGTATGTAGTTACACCACACACCTAACTGACAAACATTACAGTTGTTTTCTTGTTTCATGACTTGTCAGTTGGACAGTGAACACAAGACATTATCAGCCTCAGTTCTTCGTCCAAGTCCGTCCCATCTACAAGAGGTATAGATGTTCATGAGCCCCTGCAGCAGCTCTGCTGTAGTGATGGGCTCATGACAATCTGACTTGCCAACAGAGCTCGGCCAGATCAGCCGCGTGTAAGATTATCAAGGTCATGTTACATATTCAAATTGGGCAGTTGAGGCAGTGCAAGGACCGGTGTAGTTTTTAAAAATTAATTTTTGCCTTGTTTGAAAATTTTGTAGTAGGGCTGAATTTTGGAATTTGCTGGAAATTTCTGGTTAGATGTGAGGAGACATGTTTGGTGCTATGATTCATACCATCCTGAGCTTATCCAAAGGACAATTGTGGGCTTATGTTGAGTTGCCATTGACGTAGTGATTTGAGGGGCACGCTGATTTCAGCTGTGCTTAGGTGTGGGGTTGGTAAGGAATCAGGTTCATAGTCAAGAAATGAGACTGTCAATATGCTGGGTTGTTGTTGTTTTTTGTTGGTTTTTTATATAATATTTTGTGCATGGCAAATGTGCAGCTGGTGGGAGGTAGTGCTTTTTAGGGGATTGAAAAAATAGGGGATGACTGGGACTGACTAAGGCTAAGAGAACGGACAGTACGGAAACAGCACTGTGTTAGACTTTGGCCTGTCAAGTCACTTTGATCAGTGAAACCTGGTGAGGACAATGGCTGCGGAAGTCATGCGCCTAGACACAAGAGATTAATTCACAGTTTCATTACGGTTGTAGAGTACAAAGCCATTTCCAGACAAACTAATGAACTTTCTTCGTAGCAGCGTTGGATTGATGCGTCCGGCTTGGCCTTTTAACCAATAAGCGTGCAGAGTTGATGAAACTCGGAGCCGGCCGGAACTTGGGCGCGGGTCAACCGAGAACAGAAGGTCAACTGAGAACATGCTGATTTGCTAGCTGCGGACGATTCCAGTCATTTGGGTGTTTCTTTCGTCTGCAAGAGGCGTTGATTATCGTGAGTCCCTGCGGCTGCACGGGCTCATGAGAATCGGCTAGACCTTTTACTGGTGGGGATCAAGCATATTTTTAATTCTTTTTCTACGGAGGAAATGTTTCGGTTTTAAGACTGTATCTGAAGAGCAGTAAACCTGTTTTCCCCTTGCCCTGAGACCTATCATTTTGCTGCCCAGGTCTGAGGCCAGTTTTTGTCACAGTTGATCAAACTAGCAGTTATTACTGTCCAAATTCTTTAGCCTTTGTAGACATAGATTCTCATTAGCCCCGTGAAGCATGAACTGGGTTATGAGAATCTTTGCCTCGTTTAGACAACAGTTCCTTCCTGCACGCATGCACCTCATCTTCATCATCAGACTTTCCCAGCTGTATGTACATGTTCCTTACGCTGAGGAGGTTGAGGATAACTCTCTGATCCCACAGCTGAATATGGCGGCCCCAGACAGATCGGCGCCCCGATAGAGAGGGAGAAGAAGACTTGGGAGCTCATTTACGCGGCTTAGAGGGGGCAGGAAAGGGGGGAATGGGCATCACTGGCAGGAGACATTTCTTATAATACATGTATTTCTTGTATCAGATCCTTTCCTTCTCTTCCACCCATCCATCCCCCCCCCCCCACCCCCACCCCCCACCACCTCCCTTTCCTTTGCCATTTTTTTTTTTTTCATTTCTCAGTGATCAGTTTCAGTGGTCCGTTTTTGTCTGCAAGTCATAGAGTCTCATGGGCCCCTGCAAGTTCAGGGGCTCATGAAAATCTATGCCTCTTATTGGTAAGCATTTTTGTACATTTTTCCTCATCAGTTAAAGGTAGTTGTCGGGACGCTAGTCTGCTTCTGCTGATGTTTGCCCCGACGTGTCCAAAATTACGGAGAGTGGCCCCCCTTGCTCTGATTGACTTCTGCTCGTTTGCCGCCTTGTGACCTGTGAAATTTATTACAGCCGACGTGTTCAATGACAGCATATGAAATGGAGACTGGTGTAGATTCTCGGTGATAGGAACTTCACATGCGCAAAACGTGTTCGGATATCGCTGATTGTGGAAAAATGTTTGTGCACGTGTGTGATTGGCCCTATTTCAGTCGGAATTGTTTTGCAGTGTGCCTGACATGTTCCTTTCCAGCCCGCTCCAAAAAATCAAGAGGGCCTGCGGTGAAGGTGGTGGGAGGGGGAGGGTTAGTTGTGGGGGGGGGGGGGAGGGGGAAGCGACAGTCCAACCTCGTAAAAGTCAAATACTAACAATCTAAATATATTTCATATTTTCTTCTCTGAAAATATTTCATTCTGTGAAGAAAAAAATAAAAATAAAATATGTTTCGTCCCAAAGAGATTTTGTCTTCAGAAATATTTTAGGTTCCAAAGGATACTTTGCCTCCCTCTCCCCCTTCCTCCACCCGGTTCCTACTCCACTACAAAGTACAGACATGGCTGAATCTGAATACAATATCTATACGCAATACATATTTTTCGTGTCTTGTCTTTTGTGCTGGTCTGCTGTTTTGGACCTTACGGCTTCGAGCCGTAAGGTTCGAAATCACAGATCAACATACGGTTTATGTAATTTCGGATTATTATTATTATTATCATCATCATTTTCATCATCATCATCATCATCATCAATCATCATTATCATTATCACTTATAATGTGCACTTTGTTTAACCGGGATGCTTTATCATAATTGTAAGTAATCAGATGGTGTTCAGCGGCCGAGGACATCTTTCAGGTTTATGCAACTGCGCGTGCGTGAACACCCACGTTCTCCACCAGGAAGTGACGCGATTTGATTAGACAGCTAGAGTCACGCATTTGATTAGCTGGCAGATTAGGTAACAGTCGATTCGCATACCGCGTGTAGTTTGAGGGAAAGACCACGGCAAGGCATCCGATCGACTTCATATGAGGAACCACTGATAGACATACAATGGTTCAGGGTTATATTGTCTCACACAGCAGAACCTGTTATGGGCGACCATCCTTATGAGAGATCACCCACCTGTCGGGAAAGACCATCACGGTACTTAGCCACAGCCACCTTAATGGTCTTTAACCCATCACATCCTGAGGCTGACTTTGGCTTTAAATTTGCTTATTGAAGGCTACATTACACAAAAGGAGATAGGTCAAGCATTTTAGCTCAAGGGTGGTGCCAGAATTGCTTGGCGCCTCAGGCGCGGCCTTGAACTGTCATAGGTGACAGTTAGTGCCTTCAAGACTTCCTGTATAGGCCCCGCTACACATGCCCGGTTTTGAGGCCGATTCCCGATCAGTTTCGAATCGGTAGGTGATCGGACCGGACTGCAAAAACGTGTGCACTGCCACACATTCCCCGACTTTATTTAGCCGACCGGTTTGAACCGAAGATCAAAGTCGTACCTGTTCTGCAAAATGGCTGCTAGTTTTGACAGTGATGATGATGTGCTTGCATTATCAGCAGTGTTGCATCATATTCGGGAAGAGGCGTGCGAAACATCAGCAACGGCGGTGGTTTCTGATCACAACAGGCGTGTTCCGCCATTTGCAAACCGTGCTGAAACGACATTTGCCAGACGCGCTCTGATTGGTTGAAGCTTACGATCGGGACCGATTCGGATCGGAAAAATAGAGCAGGTTCTAGACACCCGATTCCCAGCCGATTGGGACCGGATCGGATAATTGACTTTATAATTATATGAGAGTACAGGTTGTTACGACTGACTACAAATTTCTTGCAAAAACAGGAGGTGGCTAAAACATAGTCTGCTGTACAGTGTATTGTGATACGTAGACAGGAAAGTACATGCAGTAACAGTGTGCGATTAGAAAATTGACCGAGAGTCAGTATACGAGAGGCTGATGTAGTCTTCGGCCGTGGTCTGTTGATTGGTTTACTCAGTCGCCGGCGGCTTAGCGCCGAGAAAAACTGAAGTCTAACTACAAGAGGTTTAGATCCTCATGAGCCCCCGCAGTTGCGGGGGCTCATGAGGATCAGTGTATGCCTCTTGTAGACACAACTTTGAATCCATGTTCCAGGGGGCCAGGGGTTTTGTGTGTCAGTGTTGTTGTTTTTTTGGTGTTGACTAAATTAACGAAGAGTGCAGCCGAAAGAGAGGCTGCTTCCCCTGGCACGGAACGGGGTGATCTTTGATTCCAGGACATGTAGGGATCTGTGAACTGAAAAGTGGGATTCGGCGGCAAGAGGGAGGAACTGGGGATGTTGTTCAGTAAAAGGATGAAGGTGATCACACGTGCATTTACGTGTATTTTTAAAATGTCAAAGGGGT
The DNA here is from genome assembly GCA_036245525.1 of Semisulcospira habei. NCBI lineage: Eukaryota > Metazoa > Mollusca > Gastropoda > Semisulcospiridae > Semisulcospira > Semisulcospira habei. The sequence continues at coordinate 144,027,549 of BTPG01000002.1, read as the reverse complement.
GGTGGCCGGGCAGTGGAGGGGAGGTGCAAGAGACACGATGAAGCCAAAGCAGTGGGTAATTGTCAGACATTTTTAAACATGGACACTCTGCACTCGTCTCAGTGTGTGTGTGTGTGTACATCTTGTTAAGATGGCGTAGGAAACAAGTTCTAGAAAAAAGAAAACTGGGCCGGCTCCAAACCGGACCATCACATGAAACGGTGAAGCTGCAAAGACGGACGGAATGTGACAAAGATACATGCTCCCTCTGCTGCAGTGCGTGTACGCATGTGCTGCTGAACAGGAGGAGGTCATCGTGCGTTCAGGGAATCAGATCGAAGCTTGCACGCGAATTGTTCATCTCCAGTCCTTGAACCACACCCTTCCATTTGCAAGAGGCACAGACCCTCATAAATCGCTGCATCCTGCAAGGGCTCATGAGGATCTATGCTTCTTACTGGCCCAAAAAATAAAAATCGCCCAATTTTTGTTGCTCTTGTTTCTCAAACAGAGAAGGTAATTAGGTTTCAATCGCCTGGCTGTCTCCGTCTGCATATAATCAGCAACAGGCCAGGGTCTGTCACATCCAGGGAAGGGAGAAAACTCATTACAAGGCCGACAACTCCTCTTCCAGCAGCCGCAATAACCACATTACGGGCAGTTAGATGCAGACATTTATGTTAGAGGACAAAACCGTGGCAGCCATCTTGTCTGCAGCTCTAAGCCTTTGGTCTGTCTAATCACCGCAAGATGCCTTTTAGAATGTTGCATCTTTTAAACTTCTGTAAAACATGACAAGAATGTAGTTTTTCATTGCCGTAGGATGCATTCTTTAACTCATCTTACCCCACACACCACACCACAGGAAGATAAGGATCGACCATGATAGTTCAAGGGTGATGCCAGAATAGCTTGGCGCCTATGGGCGCCAAGCTATTCTGGCATCACCCTTGAACTATCATGGTCGATCTGTATCCTGCACTGCAAATACAGTCTTCAGAGGACAACGGCAACATGTAAGGCTCTCAGTGTTGGGGTAGAATGAGTTAAATGTCATTGAAATGTTATCTGTAAAGGCCGAATAATTACGATTGACAAGTTCAAAATCACAGACTAGCACTCTTTTTGGCTTGCGTGCGAAGCAATAGTGAGTCTATGTTATGGGCCAGTGGTCGTCCGTCCGTCGTCCGTGGTTAAAACATTAACGTTGGCATTTTTTTCGGAGATTGTTCAAGCCACAATCTTCAAACTTGGCCCAAGGATACTTTGTGGCAAGACCTCTCTAAACCTACCAATTTTAGTGACCTCTCACAAAGGTCAAGTTCACAGGGGATCCGGAAATATATCAAAAATAGCTATATTTTGACTTCTTTTTTTTCCCAAATACTATTCACAACTTTGAACCCAACTTGGTACAAAGATACCTGATGGTAAGACCTTTCTGCGCATACTAATTTGATTGATCCCTCGGAAAGGTCAAGGGTCACAAGAGCTCAGGAAATAGGTCCAAAATAGCCATATTTTGACAATAAATATTTTTTCTCAATTACTATTCACAACTTCACACTCAAACTTGGTATAGAGATACCTGATGGTAAGACCTATCTATGCATACTAATTTGGATGACCCCTCTGAAAAGGTCAAGGGTCACAAGAGGTCCACAAATGTGTATAAAACTTAAAATGCCAACTTTTAATAGAATTTTTAGTTATTATCAACATTTTTGCAAACTTTTTGAAAAAAATTGCACACAGGTAGCTGATGATAAAACCGTCCTATGACGGTATACTAATTCCAATGTATACTAATTTTGTCGACTGGTCGCAAAGGTCAAGGGTCAAGGGGCTTTCACAGATGTGTGAAACTGATTCAATTTTAAGAAAACATGGATTTTGTTGGTACAGAAGCCACCCCTTTACTTATTATCACACGTGTGTGGATCAGTCATACACGTGAGCCATAAAGGCTTTGCCTTTCTTTTTTTGTGTGTGTGTTTTTTTGTTTTTTTTTTAAATTAAAAAAAACCTGCTACTGGTTCGTATGGCCTGTCCAGTGTTCATCGTACACGAGGAATCGAGAGAGGCTCACCCAGTGCGCAACAAGTCATAGGCCTACAGCGACCGACAAGAGCCTGATGACCATTGCAGCGTACTGGGCAGTGCTGGAATGTGTTTGCTAGGTTGCTTGCTTGCTTGTGTGAGCATATGTAGGCCGGTAATGTTGGTCAGTCCTAATTACAGCTCTGCCGGACCCGACATATCGCGAATCGTTACATCGCGAACCCGGATATATTGCGGGGGGTACCTTGGATCCCGAAGAAAATCGGACCGACCGCGGACGGCGGTGAAATAAATTTGGCACCGGCCTTGGCTGTATCGCGCTCCACGGGGTGCTGCACACACGACTGACGCGACAGCTGGGAGGGCGTCCACACACTGAACACCCACAAACCTTCTCCAGATGAAGAACACATACATATGTACATAAAGAGGGTAGGAGACAGTATAATGAGGGTCTAGGCTTCTGGCACACGGCAGATGTCTCCCCACTTGACTGGCTGCTGGGCGCATGGAGCAGCTTCACACAGACCACGTGACCTCCTCCTAGATATGACCACACACGTAAATGCTTTAACTCATTCTACCCGAGACACACCACAGGATGGTTTGGTTAGTTCGGGTTTAACGTCCACGGCACCGAAGTGATAATGGACGGCCCTGACGGGCGGGTTATGGGGGACAAGGAAATCTATTACCTATGGAGTACGACCTGAACACTGATCAACTCAGGCGCACTGCAACTGTGCCACTTTGATTTACCAGGACCTTTCAACGGACATGCTATTGAACAAGCCCGTCTTTTCCCCCTGGGTTGCGAGTCCAGCTACCGGGGCGGGACGGGGATTCGAACCCACGACCCGGCGATTTCCTTCGCTCTCCTGCTCCGACGCTTAACCGCCTGAGCTATTTCGGACTTTACACACCACAGCAAGATAAGGATAGACCATGATAGTTCAAGGGTGATGCCAGAATAGCTTGGCGCCTATGGGCGCCAAGCTATTCTGGCATCACCCTTGAACTATCATGGTCGATCTGTGTCTTCAGAGGACAACGGCAAAAATTTTGGGATTTCGGTGTTGGGGTACAATGAGTTTAATATGAAATACTGATTCGGTGCGCATCAGGGGATATGCTTTTCACATGTGTCAAGTTTCGCCACGCTGGGCAGCCGGCGGTTATGACCTGGAAGGTGCGAAAACTGACGCTAAACCCTCGTTCGCCTCCTCTAACGAAGAACACCGGCATGATAGGAAAGACCTTAGGCACAGCTGCGAGGGATAACGAATGTCTATGCTTTCTGCAGAGTTAGGCGGTCCGCTGTTGAAGTTAAAGAGTGGTGTGCTACCCACCTGCTGGTGCTCACCGGTCATCGTAATAGGATTTTCTCACCGTGCGTGACGACTTGGTATGGTATGGTGTAGTATGGTGTCTCCGAGGCGCACATACCCATCTAATTAAAGATGCTCAAGGCGCCGTAGGGATGGAAGCTGAAGCTTTGAAAGCCTGCTGCTACTAAGCGCTACTTTATGTGCAAACCTCCACCCTACTATTAACTTTAGTGCATGTGATATTATTTCTGTTTCCATTTCACCGGGCCTTCTCTTTTCGGAAAGTGGTAATGGGATTTTTAACATGCGCACTTGATGATTATGCGTGCTGTACACACGACAGGCAACCGTAAGCCGAGTCTGTACGTAAATTTGACTCGATGGGAATGAGGAAAAGTCCACATCCCATTCCTGCCCACCAGGGGATTCGAACCCGGGATCTTACGACTGCCAGCGCAGTGTCTTATCCACTAAGCTACGTCCCCATGTCGGTGCAGAACAAAACAAAACACACTAGCGAGGTTATCAACCTATTCATTCAAGAATAAAGGCTACCTAACTTGTCTCGGAAATTGTCAGTAAGAAAGACTGACGCTCATTTCTGTTCCTAACGTACCTTAGAAGAGCCGGCGTTTCTGATTGGCTTTTGCAGCACCAATGAAATAGCGTCTGTCATGTACAACACTATCGGTATGGCGAGCTTGAGCGCACTGCGTGAATGCGTAAATGTATTTTATGTCTGATTAGAGAAGGAAATGTTCAGCAAAAATGGACCATTTCCGATCCTTCAAAAATGAAAAACGATCTTTTTCCTTGATGCTAGCAGTGCAAGTAAGTGTTTCTGATTGTACTCGGCTTTGAAAGAAAGAACGCACAGGTCGCGATAGGTAATGCCTAAACATACGCCCCGATTCTCATCAAATACCCCCTCTCTCCACACACGCACACACACACACACACACACACACACACACACACACACACACACACACACACACACATGAACACAAAACCCTCAGTCTGGGTTACCTACCACTTTATGTGAAAATGGGTTCCCATATTTCTATTTATTCTAGGGCTCTGGAGTTGATGCGAATGTTTAGAACTCACCTTATAACTAAGCTCTACAACTTAAAATAAAATAGACATTTTCTAGAAACAGAGCCACTGGATGGAAAAAAAATGGGTTTTTACCCAAAAAGTGGGTGCCTCTTACACAAAACTGGGATTACAGTGAAAATACCTCACTAAAGATACCTTTGGTTGATTTTACTATTATGATTGTTTGAGTGGGGTTGTAAGGGGGTTGGGGGGGGGGAGAAGTGTGTGTGGGGTGGGGGGGGGTGGGGGGGGGAGAGGGGGTCATCACTTTTGCTTTATAGAGCTGCTCAATGCGCTCTTATGAATGAAAGATTTTCATTATCAGTGGAATCAGTAGGTCATTTCAGAGGCGCACACTGAGTTGCACGTCGAACCACTCACAAATACTCATTTGGATTGCACCAGATGGATCCAGTTGGCAAAGTCCCACATTCCACACTATAGGACAGCTAAGACTGAAAAGCAATCGTGGCGTTTATGGCGCGGTACAAGGTTTAAAACTAAGAAAATGTTGTTTTTAGAAGCGTGTCGGGCAAAAGTTTTTATGAAAACTGTTTTAAAACCTCTTTTAACTCAACTTTTCTTAATGTTAAAAGTGTTTTATTGTACATTACTTAACGTCCCGACAGCAACAAGGCTTTCTCAGGACGTGCCTGCACTGCTTGTGGAAAAACAACAACATACTAAACAGAACATTGAATGTATGTTGCCAGCCGGTCAAATACATTAAATAAACCTAACACATGGGGCCTACATAAAGCTAAGACCATTTAGCAACACACATCCAATATCAAGAGGTACAGGCAGTGCAGACAGTAGGGAGAGTTTTAAAAAGGCAAATACAGCTGAATGGACAAAGGGCCGACAGAGACACATGCCCCAGAATAGAGAGAAAAACCCACCCTGTGGGGCTGACCAGGGTGCCCCTGGGAAATAAAAAGTAGTTAACCCCACCCAAGTCAGTCCCCCAGGGCAGACCCGGGTGGGGTTAAAAGTGTTTTAATTTACAAGCGTGTCGTAACTGATATGCATCTATTCCAACCAACGTATAGTGCTGGATATTTTTCCCATCCTCGCCTTCTCAACACTCGACTTTCCAGTCCTTCCCTGAAACACCCCCAACCGGTCTGCCCTCAACACTCGACTTTCCAGTCCTTCCTTCAAACACCCCCAACCGGGTCTGCCCTGGGGGACTTTTTAGTTCCCAGGGGCACCCTGGTCAGCCCCACAGGGTGGGTTTTTCTCTATATTCCGGGGGCATGTGTTTCTGTCTACCCTTGGTCCATTCACCTGCATTTTCCTTTTTTAAACTCTCCCTACTGTCTGCGCTGCCTGTGGCTCTTGATATTCGAAGTGTGTTGCTAAATGGTCTTAGCTTTATTTAGGCCCCATGTTGTAGGTTTTATTTAACGTATTGGACCGGCTGGCGACATACATTCAATATTCTGTTGAGTTTTTGTCACTAGCAGTGCAGGCACGTCCTGAGAAAGTCTTGTTGCTGTCGGGACGTTAAGCAATGTACAATCAATCAACCTTCCTTCAAACGGACAGCATTCACACAAATAATACTTTACTATTACATCAGAAAAATGGCCCATCCAAGCCTGCACTCTTTTAACTGCACTAAACGACTGACTGTAGCAGACGACGCATGAAACGACGCTGACTCTGTGACGTCATTTCCATTCAATCAATTTGTGCATACAATCCAAAAGGAGATGCGGCATTGATAACATCGACAAACCTACAAAATAAAGCAACAGGTTCAACCAAAAGGTCGGGCAGGACAAAAGACAACAGCAGCCTCACCCAAAGTCTAAACGTCCTCTTTTACAATGCGCACTCATACAATCACTTCACTTCTTAACAACCGGCGCACGAATATAATTATAGGCTAAGTCAAACTAAAACAGAAGATAGTGGCGGAAAACCCTTTAAAATAGAAACAAACAACGACGTTTCAGATCAAATATTCTTCATCTGACATGGAAACAAACGTAGAAAACGAATAGGCTAAGTCCCTGGTGAACGTATACATGAATCTCAAAGTTGTCACTAGACATGACCTTTCTCCACATCACCCCGGAAGTACATTACAACTCAACACTTTTTTTTAACAAAACAACCACACCCTCAAATAACAAACCTAATTTTGTAGAAACATCAACAATTTACACCCTGAAACAACAAAATATCCCCCCTGACCCATATCAGCTATGAAGTTATTTATAGCTGAGAAGGGTAATGTAATACTGTATACACGCTCATTTTCAGGGTTCTGTGTGTACAACACACACATTGCTGGGAGGGACAAGTTTTCAAACACACTACCGGCGTGTCTGTTAAACACAAAAGTGCATGTGTTAACGCCAAAATGAGAAAAACGGATTTTTTTACTTTTTATGAATCTTTACCGCAAGACAATGCAGAAACAACCCTCAGAAAAAATGGGTGTCTGACTTGGGAACCCAGAATTATACACCCCTCCCCCATTTTCCATAAGGATGGTAAAGACAGTCACCCATTTTAGCTCTTTCGTCTACACACACACACACACACACACACACACACACACACACACACACACACACTTTAGCCCGATATCTCGCGGATGGATATATCGCGGTCCCATTTTGTGGACCCCGACGACCGCGATATGTCAGGTCACAGTTGTACTGAACCCTAGGTCAGCCGGTTGCATGAGTGAGCTTAGTCTTGCGCCAGCCGCTGAGCAAGTGAGGTGCTCCGCTGTAGCGACACAACACTCACCCCGCTATGCCCCCGACACAACACTCACCCCGCTATACCCCCGACACAACACTCACCCCGCTACAGCGGAGCACCTTGCTTAGTGGCTGGCGCAGGACTAAGCTCACTCATGCAGCTGATTTCATGTCTTCTGCTTGTCCCCGGCATTCCAGTCTGCCTTTCTCACATTTTGTGGTGATTTTGGACTGAGCCTTGGCTGGGTTTCCAGACCACATATTTTGGCATCCAGTCGACCGACGGTGCTGGTCATCTTTCTTTTCACGGTCAGATGTTTGTGAGTTGGTGCGTGAACCATATCGTTCAGTGCTGGTCTGGGATTTTAGACCTTACGACTTGAAGCTTGAAGCCGTAAGGTCCAAAATTACAGACCAGCACGCATACTCCAGGCCAGAAACTCCCAAAATCGTCGGCAGACCGGCTGCGTTCGTATTATTTCATCTGCCGCTCGGTCAACTTTGTAATCGAAATAGGTCGTCAGCTCTTTTGCAGCCCCCCATCACCCCCCCCCCCCTTCCCCTCCCCTTTCCCATCTTCTTTCTCTTTCTTTTGCCCTCCCCGTCTTCGTCAGGCCGTGCCCAAATTGTACAGTGGCCCGGGTCAGAGCGAGAACTCGTACTTAGCGTGAATAATTGCTTGTCTTTATGATTTGTGTCTGCGCCAGTAATGAGATGGGTTGTGCTTATATTTCTATCATTACGCGGCGTTATTATGGCGGAATAATGACTTTCAGCTAGTGCCTGCATCCTTTCTTGACAAGGCTGGGATGATTTTCGAGAAGAATCTTCGAAAATCTGCTTCTTTGGAGTAAAACAGACGTTAATATCGTTTTCGTGTCCAATCAGAGATATTGACCGTCACAGTTTCTACAGCAAGGGGCATAAACATGAGCCCCTACGTCCTGTTGGGGCAAATGAGGATCTGTGCCTCTTACGGATGGAAAGAAATTTGGAACGATGTGCATGGGACTGGAAAGGGGTGATGGTCTCGGTCCGCCATAATTACGCCACAGCGTGCCGAGATCAATCCCGGTCGGAGCCATGGCTAGCCGAGACCGGCGACTAATGATCACAGCCGGTGCTAACCTGTTGAATGACACTCTCGGGAAAAATGAAATTTTTGAAAGCAAGGAAATGTTTCTGTGTTTGTTTGTTTGTTTGTTTGTTTGTTTGTTTGTTTGTTTGTTTGTTTGTACCACATGTTTAATCTAGAATGATATCAGGGACATACCTATCACAGTCGTTTTCAGTCAAACATCAATTTATTAACCCATAAAGCCCTGCCACGCTACGACAGCATGTGAATCAACCACGATAGTTCAAGGGTGGTGTCCGAATAGCTTGGGGCCTGTAGGCGCCAAGCTATTCGGACACCACCCTTGAACTATCATGGCCGATCTGTCTCCAGAACTGTGACGTAGACCTCAAAGGATATCTTTTTGTAAAGACAGTTTCATCCTTAGGTTGTAATAAGTTAAAGCTAAAGCAAGATTACCTTGCCTTGATCGACTGTCAATGCAACTTCTTCCACCATTTAAAAAAAAAGTTTATGCAGTGGCTTAGGAAGATATTTATTTATGTGGGAGGGGGAGGGGAAGAGGCCTGACTGCTTACAATTTTCAAAGAGAATTTCAGTTATCCGGGGAGGGGGGAGAGAAGGCGTCAAAGCAACAGTTTAACTTCCGGAAAATCAAACAATGTAGGGGTTATAGTAATGTAGTGGTGGTGGTGGGGGGGGGGGGGCGAGGGGGGGGGGCGCAAACAGCTGTCCAACCTCGTATTAATCTGTTAATCAAAATTTTATAATAATTTTTTTCCCCGATCCAAAAATAATTTTCTTAATGTTTTTTCTCAAAATACTGGGCGAAGATGGCAGGAACACTCTATACCCCCTACTTTTTGAGCCACCGTGACTATCTATATAATATGTCAACAGTCCTGATTGTCCCATTCGGGCCTTTGTTGGATTATTGTCATCCTCGTTCTGTTGTCATTAACCACTTCACTGCAGCTGACGACGGTACTGCTCGGCCCAAAAGACGTGCAACTACGTGTCTTTTCCGCCACACGGAATCATCAGTAGCACACAAGGGATTGGGGAGAAAAGGGGGGGGGGGGTGGCGGTGAAGGTGAAGGTGTCCGTAAATACGTTCTGTCATCAGTAGCAGATAGACCAGCCACGACAGACCGTGCTGGTGCCAAATTCTTCTGATCTTCTTTCATGTCCACCTCCCGTTTTTAACATCACCTTTTCAGTGTCAAAACAAAATGCTACGCATTTTGTTTTGACACTGAAAAGGTGATGCAAAAATCCCCCCCCACCCCCCCACCCCCACCCCAAATCCAGCCACCCTCTAAGTCTTCAGCGACATTTCCTCCCCCCTCCACTCCAAAAACAGAGAGCCGTGGGATTTTTTCTACAGGGTGTTTCCAATAAAGCGGGACACCGCCCTGTTGAATGAGAGGGGGACAGAAAGAGAGAGAGAAGGGGGGTGAGACGCACACTAAAACACGTTTTTCACAATGTCAAGAACAAAAGGGAATAATTATGGAGAGTTGTCGCCATGGCAACCACAGAAGGCGACGTGACGTAATCATGGATAATGAAACCGGTCCAAAATGGCGGCTTTAATTATTGAAATGTAGGTCAAGCGGCGACTGGAGACTACTGGAGGAAAATAAAATCATTGGAAGAAATCAAATAACTGCAAGGGCTATCAGTGCAAGTTTTCGGCGTCGGAGAAAAAGGGATGAGAGGGGAGATGGGACAAGATGGAGGTTGGGGGGGGGGGGTATTTATTTCAACCTGCTTTTGGCGTCTAAAAATGCGCACATTTCACGGGGGTAATTTCAGATCAGACAGTCTGCTAAAAAGCACTCTTTGGTATATATATGTGAATCAATATATATATATATATATATATATATATATATATATATATATATATATATATATATATATATATATATATATATATATATATATATATTATATATATATATATATATATATATATATATATATATATATATATATATATATATATATATGCTGGCCCGCACACAAGTAACAAGAGATGCATATCAATGATAGCTCACTCATAGTGCCTGATTTGCTGGGCACCAATGAAACGCGCGCCAAGCGTACTGGGGCCTATCATGCACCCAGCTGTCAACTGTAGGCGCCGCGCTGACTGATCAAGTTCTTTTTTAACGCTCAAATAATCCGTATGTGTTAGTGTGCTGGTCTGTGAGTTTGGACCTTACGGCTGAAAGCAGACCCGCACACAATCAACTTTTAGCATAATCATCAGGCGCGTATTATAATTAAGCACAATTCTAGCGTTCCTGCCCAAGTTAATCTACGACTATCTTTCAGCTATCACGATTCGACCTCGCATATTTGGCGCTAGAAGGAATACATTTTAAAAAAATCATTTGAGGAAGAAAGGCAGGTTGGGGGGGGGGGGGGAGAGAGAGAGAGAAAGAGAGAGAGGATGAGGAGGAGTTGAAAAGGTGGGGGGGGGGGGGGGCGGTGTCTGATACACTGTATTTAATTGCTTGTGCTCAGACATTCATGGAGCTAATCCCACCACATCAAGTAGCGTGCTTAGACTGCGAGGTCGCCGGCGGGCCATAGAGAAATTGTCAGCCATCTTGAAAACAACTCCTCTTTGATTGACATTTTGTAAATTTCTCCGACATGCCCATTTCTTCTTCAAAAAGCACAGATTCTCATGAGCTGTTGCAGCCGCAAGGGCTGGTTAGAATGTATGTCCTTTCCGCTCCCGGCCACGGAGATCGGTTCACACCGCTTTCAGTGCAGTCATCCATATTATGTGTACGACTGATTGGACTATTATGGATGGCTCTTACGTCTAACATCTTCCCTCCCTGACGGCTGTTACATGATTCACCGTCTCCCCTCCGTTCAGAACCCATTTTGCCCCGACGCACTACAGCAGGAGATGGATCGACCATGATAAATGGAGGGTAGCGACAGATTAGCTTGGCGCCTGATGGCGCCAAGCTAATCTGGCACTACCCTTCAATTATCATGGTCGATCCATCTCCTGCAACTGGTACAGGTGACACCTCCAAAATGTTGGAAACTGATGTAGCCGTGGGTTTAAAGCGGTTAACCCGTCAGCACTGACACATAACAGACCATAATAGTTCAAGGGTGGTTACTGAGAGTCTAATTATCCTGGGCGCCAGAGTAGTGCTAGAGTAGTGAATATGCAGTGCCTGATTATCTTGAAGCCTTGGCCTGGCACTACCCTTAAACTGTAATTTGGCCATCAGCGGAACTGGTAGTAGAGGCCATTAACCCATATCATATTGAGGCTAAAAGCTTCAAATGTGTCCACTGCCACACGCAGGCTACATTATAGTACTTTCAGATATGGATATAGACCAATGGCTTTAGTTCAAGGATGGTGCCAGAATAGCTTGGCGCCTAGAGGCGCCAAGCTATTCTGGCACTACCCTTGAACTATTTTAGTCAAACTTATTTCACACACTGGTGTATTCCGAATGATAAGGGATATAGAAGGCTTAGGACTTCCCCGGCAGTGTTGCCTGCAAACCAACTCCTCCCTCCCCCCTCCCCCGTCCCCCAACCGGCCCCAAACGCCCACTCTCCGACATCCCTAAAAACTAAAAGCGTACATTTTTAGAAATGAAAAAGACGTTGCCGAGTTTCAGACAGTGCTCGAGTCTGGAATAGTTTTTGTTAGATTGTGTTGTCTGTCCCCTCTCTCTTTCTCGACCTTTCCAGTTTTTAATCCAGTCAAATGTCTCTGCTGACACACGCTTACACCCGCAGTAACGTCCTCAATATGAGGAGCAGTTGGACTCCATCTTTATCAGCAAGAGACATAGATTACCATGCGCCGCTGTGGAGGCAGAGGCTCGTGAGAGTCTGTGTCCCTTGCAGGTGGAACGGGCTGGGTGAAATGTGTGAGAGGAAAAGTATTGTTAGCCATTATTTGCATGTCTTTGCGTCAGTCGCCGCGGGCGATGGACGGACAAACAATTTTACCGTGTTCGACGCTGACAGTCACGGCGGGTGACGGATCGGGCCTCGTGGTTGATGGCTAGTGCCACATTAGCTTGCGAATGGCAGATGGATCGACAACGATTAGTTTTCAGAGTGTTGCCTCCTTAGCTTCCCGGCCTGGTCGATGGTTTGGATAAATAGGTGGATGGATTGGATAGATGGTACGAAGGTAGTGCTAGATTAGTTACAGCTAATTTGGCACTACTCTTGATATAATGCGATTGTTCCATCTCCTGCAGTCGGGACATAGTCTGTAAAGAATGCCGACAACTGTGGAAATTCGGTGCTGCAGCTACACGTTCATGTTGTCAGTGTGACTCCCAGGGGGTGATAGTGCGGGCCCCCCACTCCCACCCGTCCCCACCCCACCCACCCTGTCGCACCTTCCTCCCTCAACCCCTCCCTACCCTAATGCAGTACTATACTCCCCAAAATCTCCCACACCATCACTCCCCCTTACTCCCCCCCCCCAACCTTCCCCCCCCTTTCCCCCACAGCGTCAGTCTTTTTACATCTTGCGTGATAGAGGGTCGGTAGGTGGTGGTTTGAAAAAGCTTTTGCACTCGACATGGAGAGAACATTTCATTTGAATAATTGTCATTGGTTTGCGATAAAGCCAAAGGTTAATAGTTGCCAGTCACACTGGCAAGAAGCATACATCTTCATGAGCCTCCCCCCCCCCCCCCCCCCGCATGTGCACGTGCATGTACGATGTGTGCAGGGGCAGGCCGGGCTCGTGAGAATCCCTGCTTCTTGCTGGGACGCGGACCGGATCAGCGGAGTGCATGCTTGCAGTACGAGCAGAAGGTTTATTGGCGATGGACCCTTGCTTCTGGCTGGGACGCGGACCGGATCAGCGGAGTGCATGTTTGCAGTACGAGCAGAAGAAGGTTTATTGGCGATGGACCCTTGCTTCTGGCTGGGACGCGGACCGGATCAGCGGAGTGCACATTTGCAGTACGAGCAGAAGAAGGTTTATTGGCGATGGACCCTTGCTTCTGGCTGGGACGCGGACCGGATCAGCGGAGTGCACATTTGCAGTACGAGCAGAAGAAGGTTTATTGGCGATGGACCCTTGCTTCTGGCTGGGACGCGGACCGGATCAGCGGAGTGCACATTTGCAGTACGAGCAGAAGAAGTTTTATTGGCAATGGACCCTTGCTTCTTGCTGGGACGCGGACCGGATCAGCGGAGTGCACATTTGCAGTACGAGAAGGTTTATTGGCGATGGACCCTTGCTTCTGGCTGGGACGCGGACCGGATCAGCGGAGTGCACATTTGCAGTACGAGCAGAAGAAGGTTTATTGGCGATGGACCCTTGCTTCTTGCTGGGACGCGGACCGGATCAGCGGAATGCACATTTGCAGTACGAGCAGAAGAAGGTTTATTGGCGATGGACCCTTGCCGCGATCTGCGGTGTGTTCTCTTGTATAACCCGCTCAGCGCCAGTGGACGCACAGTTCTATTGTTTAACCCGTTCAGCGCCAGTGGACGCACAGTTCTATTGTTTAACCCGTTCAGCGCCAGTGTTTGCAGTACGAGCAGAAGAAGGTTTATTGGCGTCGGCGCCAAGCAAATCTGGCACTACCCTTGAATGATCATGGTCATCTATCTCCTGCAACTGGTGCATAGTCGTTAGATGACGCCTCCAAAATTTGGGAAATACGTGCGCCGGGCTGAATGAGTTAATCCACCTCTCCCTCTCTCGCTCCCTCTCTCTCTCTCTCTCTCTCTCTTTATGTTATCAAAACTGAAATATTATACTGATTCAGATACCCGTAAACTATTTTATAACGCTCACATACGTTCTTATATCGATTACGCGTCAACGGTATGGGGTGGATGTAATGAAGTCCATTTAAAGAGACTCAATTCCCTACACAGACGAGCGGCCAAAATAATCTGCCCTGATCCACACCTAAGCACTGAAGAAAAGCTCTCAAAAGCAGGTCTCCTGCCTCTTCAAGGTCATTTTAAATATAACAAAGCAATCTTTATGTTCAAAGTGTGGAAACGCAAAACACCTGAGTACATCTCCACTTTGTTCCGTAAGTCTGAGTCCAAGCTTGGAAACATCAGAAAGCTTTTCATAGTCCCAAAACCAAGGATCGATCTATATAAAACTAGCTTATCCTTCTCAGGGGCACTTATCTGGAATGCGCTTCCCGACCATGTAAAATCCACCTCCTCGCTAGCCTGTTTTAAAAAGGGTCTCTGCAAATATTTTGTGGATCACTCGTAGGGATGCCTTAACCCCTTGTATTATATGTTGTTGTTTTTTATGCTGGGTCCAACTTATTCCCAATTAAGTCTGTTATCCTTTTCATTTATCATTTGGACTACTTAGCTCTGTCTATGTGTGAAGGGGGGCGGGTGGAGTGGGGAGGGGGGTGTCTGTGAGTCTATGAGTATGTCTGTCTATGTGAACAGTGTTGTCATCTGTTTGCAAGTATTATGTTTACTTATATGTATGTATATTTGTAGTTAGTCTTGTAGTTGCTAGCAACGGCAGGTTTGTAAAATGGCTGTGTCAATGACGATGTCAATGCCTAAACCGTTGTAAAATAAAGTTTCATTGATTCATTGATTCATTGATTCTCTCTCTCTCTCTCTCTCTCTCTCTCTCTCTCTCTCTCTCTCTCTCTCTCTCTCTCTCTCTCTCTCTCTCTCTCTCTCTCTCTCTCTCTCTCTCTCTCCCTACTGTCTGCACTGCCTGTAGCTCTTGATATTGGATGTGTGTTGCTAAATGGTCTTAGCTTTATTTAGGCCCCATGTGTTAGGTTTATTTAACGTATTTGACCAGATGGCGACATACATTCAATGTTCTGTTTATTTATTTTTTTTCACAAGCAGTGCAGGCACGTCCTGAGAAAGCCTTGTTGCTGTCGGGACGTTAAGCAATGTACAATCAATCAATCTCTCTCTCTCTCTCTCTCTCTCTGTAGTTGTGGAATTAACGTTTCACACCGGACTCTATAGATCTCTGTTACTTAAAACACTATCACAGTGCTTGTGCTCCTGCCGAGACAAATATACTGTCGGACATTCTGCATCACGTGCGCAAGCCATTATTGACTGTTGTGTTAAGTTCAGACATTACTTCTGGAAACGTGTGTTCCTGTACCATTTTATTTCATATGCTTATTTTCTTTTTTTTCATTTTCTTGAAATTACACTTCTAGTCTTTTAAGATGTCGAGTAGCTCATTACAATTTCACAGTTGTGGGACATCTAAATATCTATCATTTGCTGAATAAGATTCCCGATTTGACCGTCCTTCTGACTCAACCCACCCCCTTTCACATTTTTGGAATCACAGAGTCGCGATTACATTCTGACATAAGTGATTTGTCCATTTCGATACCGGAGTTTTCTGTAATCCGGCGCGATCCTGTACGTCCTCAACAAACAGGATTAGCTGTTTATATTCATGATTCTATTGTGCACTTTACACGCAGAAGAACAGACCTGGAATCTGACTCTATTGAAAGCGTGTGGGTTGAGGTGAAGACAAACAAATCGGCCCCTTTGCTTGTTGGATTTGTCTACAGAAATCCGCCTGCATCATTTGAGTGGTACGACGATTTCTTACAAATGGCGGACACCGTTAACAATTGCAACTCTGATATTTTACTGCTCGGAGACTTTAATATTAACATGTTTTCCCCATACCCTGCTTGGGAGTCTACTATTACTATGGTAGGCCTCAAGCAGCTTATCACATCCGCAACTAGAGTTACGCAGTCGTCTGCCACTCTAATTGATCATGTATACACTTCCAACAAGTCAAGGGTCCTTACCTCTCGTGTTCTTCAAGTGGCGCCGCGGATTAGCGACCACTATCCTGTGTGCTGTAGTTGGGCTCTGAAGGTGGACAAGCCATGTCGTAAAAACCAGCATACCATTATTCATTACAGGTCGTTTAAACACTTCAATCGGGACGCGTTTCTCGCCGACCTGAGCGGAATCTCTTTTCAGTCAGTTTATAACTATGATAATCCTGAAGAAGCGTTGGCCGAATGGTACAGATTGTTCCTTGGTGTACTTGACAAGCATGCGCCACTACGTGAAAAGAGAGTCAAACACGCACAGTTACCTCAGTGGTTAAGTAAGGACATTAAAGACGCCATGGCCCTCCGAAATGAACTGAAGCGGAACAAAGATTATGCTGCCTTCCGCAAGCAGCGTAACCGCGTAAAGTACCTGGTGCTCGAGGCCCAGAAAAAAACACTTCCAGCGCTTGATGGATAATAAAACTGATACCGTATCTGTCTGGCGAGCCCTCAATGCCTTTACCAAATCACGTCAAACACCACCATGTACTTCTATACCTGCTGATACTTTTAATCAACATTTCCTGTCTGCTGCCGACTCACTTTTGAATAAAAGTACTAATAACCAAAATAAGCCGACTATTTCTGTAAAACTTAAACATTTTTGCGACGAGAGACTCGCGCCAAAAGACTTTTTTAGTATTCTGTACTTAACTGTTTTCGACGTAGGCAAGTCTATTAGTCAGCTGAAAAATAAACGCTCCCTTGGTCATGACGGCATTAATAGTTTCTTTTTAAAACTGTCTGTCCCCTATGCGGTCGAATCTTTAACATTTATCTACAATTTTATAATCCAGCAAGGTACTTTCCCAAGAAGTTGGAAAATAGCTAAAGTCATTCCGCTGCCTAAAACTAAAGACCTCACTGACCCCAACAAATTCATGCCAATTTCACTTTTATGAACTTTGTCAAAGCCTATAGAAAAACATGTGCACAGGCACCTGAGTCACTTCCTGGAGACACATAACTTGATTTATCCCTTACAGTCAGGCTTCAGACCCCGCCACTCTTGTCACACGGCTCTGTCTCATCTGACCAATACCTGGCTAACTTCAATAAACAATGCTGAAATGACCGGTGTGGTATTTTTAGATTTTTCTAAAGCTTTTGACTTAGTCAACCATGAACTGTTGCTACAGAAGCTGTTGGCATACCACATAGACACAGATTCCGCTGCCTTCTTTAAATCTTATCTAAGTAATAGATCTCAGTATATTTTTGTCAACGGTAAGCGTTCCTCAAAAGGTGTCATTAAGCATGGAGTACCCCAGGGGTCTATTTTAGGTCCTCTCTTGTTTTTATTTTTTATTAATGACTTGCCTTTGTGTATCTCACAATCAAATGTGCGATGCAATTTGTTTGCAGATGACGCTACTCTCAACGTGTCGTCGGCAAAAAATATGTACAATTAATTTTTCTTTGCAACATAGTCTATTAGACGTCTCAAATTGGTGCCAAGACAACTACATGATACTTAACCCATTTAAAACAGAGTGCATGCTAATCACTACACGTCAAAAGCACCAGCTAAACCCACCGCCACTTAGCCTTTCCCTTAACTGTCAGCCAATTAAACAAGTTAAGGAGCGCCGGCTGTTAGGCGTTAGACGATCAATTGACATGGCATGCGCATGTAAACAGTGTGTGCAAAATTGTGTCCAGAAATCTTTTTCTCCTTTCAAAACTTATTTACTTTACGAACTCACCAACTAGAAAACTCTTCTTCAGCGCTCACATCCAGTCCCACATTGACTACGCGTCAACAGTCTGGGACGGGTGTAGTGATGCGTGCTTAAAGAGGCTTAATTCCCTCCACCGGAGGGCAGCCAAGCTAATCCTTCCTAATAGCAGAGACAGCACTGACGAGCGACTTAGGGCCCTTGACATGCTTCCGTTACGTAACCTCTTTCTGTTCAATAAGGGCGTGTTAATGTTTAAAGTCAGAAAATCCAAAACCCCGCGGCATCATCATCACATCGATAGATCAGCGGTCAGCAGCAGAGGAGAGAGGTCACGCGCCTCTCTGATACAAGCAAGTACAGCCACAGAGCGCCGTGAACGGCACACCGCACAGCGCACCATAGGGTCGAATCACGACCCTTGCCCGCGAAAAAAAATTCTAAAAATAGATTTCCGAGCGCAAATGCCTACTTCCGGTGACATGGCACTGACCGTCGAAAATGCCGACGAAGCACTGCAGCTGGGGAAAATGCAACATGTACCCTCATATTGAGTTTCCAGCTAAAATATTATGCTGTAAAGTGTTCTCATAATTCATCTTTTTAGATAATATATGGTAAAAAGCATCAGAAAAGTATCACTGTAAATTAAATGAACATTTATTATTTATCCACCATTGCTTAAAATCTTTTGCAAAACGTAATCGTTTAAAAAAAAAGAAAATTCGCTTGATCTGTTGTTTTCTTCTTCTTCTTTTCTTAAGGATCGCTATCTCAAACAATACAGTGAGCCATCACAAAAATCAAAACAACATAAGAGTCCTGTCGTCTGCTAGCAGAAAGTCGTGAAAGTTCTCACATTGTCACATGACTATAATAAAATGGTGATAATTTCGAGAAGTAGACGACGCTTGTGTTCGTCATGCCTTACAAATCGGCGAAAAAAATAATAGATGACTGGTCATATAATAGATGACTGGTCATAATTTGAGGTAGTCCGTCAGGCTACCAAATCAGTCTAGAATGTGAGGTAATCCGCAGCAATTCGAGATCACATACATACATAAAATATATAACAGTATTGATATTATATGACTAAGATATATTACACTATTATCACCATGATCATCATGTCTTGTCTGTTCAAAAAGTGTAAGATCGACAGCTACCATCCAAAACACAAATTAAATTCTTTTACAACATAGTTGGACACAGAGTGTTGTCACCGGAAGTAGTTAAAACGAAGATTTTTACCGATCATTTACGAAGATGACGTCGCACGAAGCAGACGCCTTAATTTCGTGATTCGTCCCTATGGCTGAAACACCAAGACGGGACACATCGCATATGAATTACTACGAGAAGAAGGCGTACTTCAGAAGCCTCCTACGGGCCAGCGCGGCCCGTGAGGCCCGTGCGGCCCTTGAGGCCGCCACACCACAGACTCCCCGGACCACCAGGCAGACGACTCAACAAAAACAACGAGCCAAGTCGCCGCCTCCACCCCCACCAACGGTGGAGGAAAGATCACAGACACCCCCGTTGGAGGGGGAGTCCCACAGCTCGTCGGGGTCGACTCTCCACCAGCCATACGGCCGGTCGAAATTCCCGAGGTACTTTTTCGGGAGCGCCCGGCATCGGCAGAGGAGGAGGGTACGAGGGTCCGCGAGATGACCTTCGACGACTTGGTGCTCCTCCTACAAGACGCCATACCAGTCATCTCGGCGTTGGAGGGTGACACATACCAGCGTGCGTTGGTCGCCACCCGGTGGCTGGTGCACAGCGGAGCAATTCGCGACCTCCAGCCACCACCGGTGATCGACGCAGCCAGCCAGACTACAATAGACGCCCCCAAGATGGCCAACAAAAAAATCGGCACGACACACCAACAACCCACAACACAGGACGCCGTCACTGCAACGGAATCAGCCGCGACCAAAGACGCGGCCACAGAACCGGCATTCCAACAACTACCACCCACCGGACCAACTACTGGCCCACGGTCAATCAACAAGCGCTACCGACCACCAAAGCACCAGCGCCCACCTCTGCTTCCCACGCCGCCGCCCCACATGCGGCTACCACCCCGGCCACGACAGCGCGCCACGCCTCGACCCAAAATTGACTGGCCGCCACCACCACCACCCTACCACCCCAGACCCATCTTCAACCGGCCACGGTTCCCCCGGCCACCCCCACCACCACCGCCACCACTCCTACAACATCTTTGGGAGTGGCTGGCACACCACCACCCACCAGCCTGGCGATAGGTGACGGGCCTCCGGCCTATCACCTGCATCCTGCACCACCAACCACCCGGCCCCGGCAACAACATCAGCCAGCTGAGCGACGGAGCGGCAGACAGTCAGAGAGACAACCCCCCCCCCCCTCCACAACCCCTGGCCCACCCCCCCTGGACGAAATCAGCGAAAGCTGGAAGTCCCGATCCCTGTTCAAGCTATTGATTGATTGAACCCCGCGGTACGTCTCGGATTTGTTTAAGGATGCTAACACACCATACAAGACATCAAGGAACAAACTGTCAGTACCTAGGCCACGACTTGATATATTCAAAACTAGTCTGTCTTACTCAGGGGCCAAACTGTGGAACTCGTTTCCGGCCAATATTACCGAGGCATCTTTATTGTCCACCTTCAAGGCAAGACTATTCCGACACTTAATTGAGCCGCCGAACAAAGCGCACGCGACTGCTGCGTTCTGAATAATGACTGTTATTAAACATGCAAATGTATGGGCGCGTGTGTATGTGTGTGCGTGCGTGTGTGCGGAACAGTGTTTTTTGTGCATATTTGTTATGCTGGTGTGTGCGTACATGTGTGTGTGTGTGTGTGTGTGTGTGCGCGCGCGTGTATGTGTGTGTGTATGTATGTGTGTGCGTGCGCGCATCTTGCGTGCATGTATGTGTGTGTTGGGTTAGTCAGAAGGAAGTAAAACGTCTAGATAATCTTGACGTTTATGCTTACAGTTTTTGCGTTCAATGTACCGAATGTAGTCTTATCAGTGTGCAATGTATACTATATATGTGTTTATTATGTAGTTGTATTTCATGTACCGTGTGTAATGCATATTAGCCAGACGTGGGTCGGGACTGTGCTTCGTCTGACGCGGACGTTGGTTGAAGGCCCGGGACATACATCACGATACAACGTTTGTCCCGGCCTTTAATCCAATGTTTGAACCGTAGCGGGGTCTGACCTAACTCTGATTTACGTACTTCCGTGCGTGTGCGTGCGCGCGTGTGTGGGTGTGTGTGTGAGTGTGTGCAAGCGCGTGTGCGTGCCGGCGTGCGTGTGTGTGTGCGTGCGTGTATGTGTGTGTGTGTGTGTGTGTGTGTGTGTGTGTGTGTGTGTGTGTGTGTGTGTTTTCATGTAGTTTGTAGCAAGGACAAGAATGAAAAAAGGTAAATAAAGTTTCATTTCATTTCTCTCTCTCTCTCTCTCTCTCTCTCTCTCTCTCTCTCTCTCTCTCTCTCTCTCTCTCTCTCTCTCTCTCTCTCTCTCTCTCTCTCTCTCTCTCTCTCTCTCTCTCTCTCTCTCTCTCTCTCTCTCTCTCTCTCTCTCTCTCTCTCCCTCATCAAAAGATTTCTCGTGTTGCAACTTCAATCATCCTGCGCGTCACGATGTCATTACAAATGTTCACAGAGATGATATGCAAACCCCCCCCCCCCCCCCCACACACACACACACACACACACACACAATTAGCCTTGCACCGCCACAGCCAAGAGGCCCACATCGCCGCACCGACGGTCTGAGAAGCACTACACCCGCGTTAGGTTCTGGGGTGCGTCGACCATCATGACCAAACCTAAAGCCCAGGGCCTGCAGGCCACACCATAACGCAACTTGTGTGTGCTAAGTAGACGCAGCACAAGTCTAGTGCCTGATTAGAAAGGCGCCAAGCTAGTCAGACAGTACCCTCGTGTTGTGTCCAATTAAGCACTACCCGTGAGCTGTCTTGGGCGATCCATCTCCCGCGAGGCTCTTCCCATTTTGTGTTGGCACGAATAAAAGTGACAAAGATATTGTTTTGCTTGTTGTTGTTTTTGGTTGTTGATGCTGCTGCTGTTATTGATGCTGTTGTGCTTCGTTTTTGCTGTTGCTGTTGCGTTTTGTGTCGTGTTCTACAATTGACGGCTTTGGACGGATAGGTAACAATTTGCTTCCAGCCATCTTAGATTGTGTGCGTACTTTTTTTTCCCCTTTTGACTGGTATACGCCTCTCATTCTCTCTGCTAATTATTTTCGTGCTTTGCGGCTTAAAGCGTTTTAAATGCCACAGAATCACGAAACAAATGGTAAAGGTATTAGACGAAATGAATATGTAAAACTCAACATTTTGGAAATAAAAGTTCGTGGCAAAAAAAAAAAAGTCAGTAACCCCTTCCCTACCATTGCACGTGCATTATGTTTCTGAAATCGTCGTTTAAACAACGACCAAAATTCACAACCATGCAAGAAATATGGATACAAATTGGTCTCAGCAAGAAGCATAGATCCTCATGAGCCCCCGCTGTCGCGGGGGCTCATGAGGATCTATGCTTCTTGCTGAGACCAATTTGTATCCATATTTCTTGGACGGTTGTGATGTCTCTTGCAGGTGCAAAGCGTTGACCTTGTCTTGGCAGAGAAAGGGTTAACAATTTCACCTCCAGAGCCAGCCTGCCCTGTGACGCCAAAAGACAATAAGTCCCGGTTTTCGAAAGGATACATTTTCATTTTAATACAAATCGGAACGTAAGTC
This sequence comes from Semisulcospira habei, assembly GCA_036245525.1. Classification (NCBI taxonomy): domain Eukaryota; kingdom Metazoa; phylum Mollusca; class Gastropoda; family Semisulcospiridae; genus Semisulcospira; species Semisulcospira habei. Next base: position 144,004,977 of record BTPG01000002.1, on the reverse strand, counting down.
TGTTTTTATGAAAAGTTAGATCTTCATTGTAATGCAGTGAAAGTCTTGCTCTTCACAAAGTTGAAGGGAAAAGAAACTAAGTCCATTTTTGGGTGAAAATCTAGATTTCCATTTTAATACAATGAAAATCTTGCTTATCACAAAAAGAGACCTACTGTCTCCTGCGTCCACAAGGCAGCGTGTATCTGACAGATTAAAAAAAAGTATGTAACCCGATCTTAAGAAGTAGCCAGATTTTGTAAAACCGAATTTCAAGGAAGAAGGAGATGGATCAGCCGTGATAGCTCAACAATAATGCCTAATACCGAGGTTGCCCGTTCCCCAAAACTAACCGCTCTCTAGCGCGAGAGGCGAAAAAGCGCATTGGGCTTTGGGCAGAGCGCGTCACTATGGACTCTACAAAAACTATTTCCGTGAAATCGCCCAATATAAGCAGCGTAAAATGAATCTACTGTTAGAATAACAAAGTTGAGTAATTTTACTAGCTTTTGAAACGACATGCCAGACCATTTTCCGAAGCTAGTCTGACTGGCTTCATCGCCATGTGCAGTTTTAATAATAATATCTGCTATATATCGTTTTCAGGGCCGGATCACTTAGCTCGGGGGGGGGGGGGGGGGGCAACTTCTTGTTTGAGACCTTGAACCTGATACAAAAGGCCTCTACCACGCTAGATCTTGTTTCCGCGAGGGCCGAAAAATCAAACAGTGTGTGTGTGTGTGTGTGTGTGTGTGTGGGAGGGGGGGGGGCGACGGACCTTACTTCCAGGCGCCGAAAAATCAGTGTGTGTCGAGGGTGGGGGGGGGGGGGCGGGGGGAGGGGGAGGCGTCAGACCTTGCTTCCGGGCTCCGAAAAATCTACGAGGGGGTGAGGGGGAAAAGCATATGGGTTAGTCCTTGCTTCCAGGGACTACAGCTTAGCCGTTCCCCCAAATATCAAACGACTGGCGGGGAGTTATGGTGTGTGTGTGTGGGGGGGGGGGGGGTGCGGTCCGCTCAGCCGTTCGCCAAAATGTCAACCAACAGTGGGGGGAGGGGGATAAGGGTGGGAGGGGGGGTCCAAACACCCCCAAAAAGGGACTTTGTTATAGCATTTTAACAAATTTGGGGTCGGGGGGGGGGCATGGCCCCCCCCCCTGCCCCCCCCTCCTGGATCCACCCCTGGTTTTCGTCAGCATTATTTTCACAAAATTCGAAAACAAAATGTTGTAACAACTGTATGACCAGGAAGCAATCTTCGATGGTTCTTTGCCAGTCTGAGCTCGGCTTAAATTTGCCGCACATTGCATATGACTGACGGCGACACAAAAGTATTTGCTCAGCCTGACCACTAGCCGAGTTGCCTACATTTTGTGGCTCGCCGAGTCGTCTCGTCTGAAAGTAGCAACCTTTCTCGTCGCTGCTCAGGAACGGCAG
>BTPG01000002.1:143983562-143998562 GCA_036245525.1 Semisulcospira habei | reverse complement strand
AGGCGTGATAACACCATGACCCACCCTAGTGACGAGGGCACTAAGCTGATCGCTCTCAAGATCCGTAACGGCGACCCTCCCCGCGGCCCCTACCACCAACAGAGAGACGCCGGGGGGCACAGTCAACGGGGCGGGTCCAACCCACTTATCAGCCGTAACGGGTCACGTGGCGAGAGCGGGCAGCAAGGGGACTCGTCATCTGAACCAGTGGCGGATCGCAGCACGTAATGTCTGCCGCCCCGGGCCGCCTGCAGTCCTCGCCAACCACACGCCAAACGTCGACCAGCCAGCTTAGCCAACCGCCATCGAGCAACATGTTGGGGCGACAAAATCTCCAAGTCCCCCAGCTCCTCTCTTCAGATTTCCCGCCACTAGTGCCAGTCTGATAAGTCACCCTAGCAAAGTAATGCTTAGAATCATTCTCAACCGCCTCAAAACTTTCGCCGAGGAACTGCTGGCAGAAGAACAGGCTGGCTTCAGAGTTGGAAGAAGCACTGTAGAGCAGATTTTCAACTGCCGCGTCCTGATCGAGAAACATCTGCAGCATCAGCGCGAACTCTACCACAACTTCATTGATTTCAGGAAAGCATTTGAACGCGTCTGGCACGACGGACTCTGGCAAGTCATGAGATCGTTCAACATAGAGGAGGGACTGATCCAAATGATAGAAGCGCTTTACAAGAACGCCTGCAGCGCGGTTCTACTTAACAATCAGTCAGGCGAGTTCTTCAGGACGACGATCGGTGTCCGTCAAGGATGCCTGCTCTCTCCTGTCCTTTTCAACATATTCCTGGAGAAGATCATGCAGGAAACCCTCCACGACCACCATACTTCAATCTCTATTGGTGGCAGATCCCTGTGCAATCTTCGATTCGCAGACGACATTGACCTCATGGCAGGCAGCAATAGTGAGCTCCAAAACCTGACAGACAAACTTTCAAGTAGCGCAGGGTCTTATGGCATGGAGATCAGTACGGATAAAAGCAAAGTGATGATCAACACCACAAGCGACAGCAGCAGCAACATTCACATGAATGGCCAAAAGCTAGAAGAGGTCAATAGCTTCAAGTACTTGGGAGCCACCCTGTCCAAAGACGGTAGTTGCATAGCAGAGATCCGTATCAGGATAGGTACAGCAACATCCGCAATGGCCAGGCTGGACAGGATATGGCGAAGTAACTCCATCAGCTTCACCATCAAGTACAGGCTTTACAAGTCCCTCATAGTGTCTATTCTACTCTACGGCTGTGAGACTTGGACACTGCTTGCAGACTCAGAAAAGAAAATCCAGGCCTTTGAGAACAAGTGCCTGAGGAAGTTGCTCCGCATCTCATACCGCGAGCACAAGACCAACGAATATGTACGGAGCATCGTCACTTCCCTGGTGGGCCCACATGAACCCCTTCTGGCAACCGTGAAACGGCGCAAGCTTGCTTGGTTTGGCCACGTGACCCGACACAACACCTTGTCCAAGACTATCCTCCAAGGCACTCTCGAAGGAAGTCGTCGGCGAGGTCGTCAGAGAAAGAGTTGGGTCACAAACATAAAAGAATGGACCGAACTCGAGATGTCAGACTTGCTTGCCACCGCCCAAAATAGAACTCAGTGGAGAGCACTGTCTGTTGCTGCTGCCTTTCAGTCCCCCCAACGCCCAGTTCGGGCAAGGGACTGATGATGATGATGATGATGAGTGCCAGCAAGAACTCCAGTGGCCGCACCTCCCACCAACGCCTGGTTCCAGAGTCAGGGAGCGGAGACCAAGACGGCCCTGGATCCCCAACACCTGCTCCAGTTGCTGGCGCAGTTTCTTAGGCCGTTTGTCTGAAGGACATCCCGCTACCTCTTTTACTTCCAGGGCAAAGCTGCACAGGCTTTAGAATCACATCTCTGCACTGTGTACACACGGAGAGCGATGGATGGACGTTTACTGCTCTAAGGTTTTGTCTGATCAGTTTTCGCCCTGCAGGGCGCACAACTGCTCGGGAATTGCCTTTCTGCTTTCAGGGTCAATCAGTCGCTCCTACCGACTTGGCGCTGGAAGTAAAAAGGGTATGTGTGTACAAACCCGTGGGTCGTGTGTGTGCATGTGTGTGTGTGTGTGTGTGTGTGTGTGTGTGTGTGTGTGTGTGTGTGTGTGTGTGTGTGTGTGTGTGTGTGTGTGTGTGTGTGTGTGTGTGTGTGTGTGTGTGTGATGGTATGAGTTTGCGTGAAGGTGTCATCAAACTCGCTTGTTTAATTGGCATAAACTCGGCGACAACTTACTCAGGCTAGCTGCTGATGGTTGTCATAGTTACTATGGATTAACCGATTTTTTGGTGACAGAGAACGATGACCACATCTGATGACAGAGACACATGAACGATGACCACATCTGATCATTAGTGCACTACTGCTCTGTGAAACAGTGTTTCTAGTACAGTGAACAAACCGTAAACTATCCGTGTAATGTTTTATTAATGACCGGAATCCGCTTTGTCGGACAGTCGGAACACCCGACTCACAGTGCACGATCATTGCGTGAACTCTTTTGACTAGTAACCGTACTTAAGTTCTCAGGTGACTGAGATTATCGCCTGTCTTACATTTTCAATGAAAAGCGAGTGTGTTGTTATAACATATGGACTTTGTTAGAAGCTTGGCCCACGCTACCAGAATTTGCCACTAGCAATGTGTGGTAAGCAACAATTTGCCACCTGCCACATCGGCTTCCTGGCACACGTATCAATGTACGCGCAATGTGTTGTACTGACTGACCTGCCATTACTATATATGGAACAGCTCTCACCGCGCCCGGTTGAAATATTCGGAGCTGCAGGAGTCCCATATGCATGGGAACTCTCGGGCAAGGTTGATCAATTTACTCACTGGAGACGTGCCGCATACGGATACGCAGCTGTTTAGCAGCGTTTTCACATGCGGCGCGTCTCCAATGAATATTACAGTCTCAAAGCCGTCGGCCGTCGCTCAGCTTCTCCGCCATTTTTTCCGGCTCGGCGGAAGATGAAGAAACGGGAAGTGGCGCAAGAACACCGCTGATTGGCTGAGAGGCGGCAACATTGCTCGAACCTTGCCGGCTACCACAAATGAATAGACTCGGTTTGTATCGGGTCGCAATTTGTGGCGGCAATATTGTAGGCGCCCCTAATTGAGGCGGCAACATTGCCGCCACAAAATTGCGCCCGGCAATAGGTGTTTGTGGTAGCGTGGGCCTAGCTTCTTACACACGAATTCTGACATAAACCCTTTCTTTATAGCGGGTTTTTCTCAGATCGTACACTTGTCGTTTCTTACTCTTTACTGCAAGTTTTTGTTTTTGTGCTCTTTGCGTGTGCTGTAATACACGGTTTCTGGCGTGAACCGCCGTTCAGCTGACGTACTGAGACTAAAGTCGAATTAGTCTTTATTTGTTTCATCTGATATTTTACTTGTACGTGTAATTTTTTTGAGTCCTGGTTTAACTGCGTAACCTTCTACTATTTGTATCCTGTACCTTAGTTTTGCCCCCTGGTTCTTTACCTTATTAGTCTTTATTTGTTTCATCTGATATTTTACTTGTACATGTAATTTCTTTCCTGGTTTGACTGCGTAACCTTCTACTATTTGTATCCTGTACCTTAGTTTTGTTTCCTGGTTTTTTTACCTTATTATCTGAACATGAGTTATACAACTATGAACAGACCCTCGAAAAAAGGCCAACAATTTCGTATCGGTCACCTAAATATCTACCACCTGGCAAACAAAGTTCAGGATGTCTGTGTTTATGTTAATACCCCCCCCCCCCCCCAACTATTTCCATCTCTTCGGTTTAACTGAGACTCGTTTGGCCGCCCACATCAGTGATGAAGCCATCGCCATCCCGAATTATTCTATTATCAGGAGAGACTCGTCAGTACAGGGTGAGACAGGTGTAGCGATATATATCCATCAATCCATTCTACACATAACCCGCAGGCGACAAGACCTAGAAACTGGTGATGTAGAATGTATTTGGGTAGAAATCAAAAACTCTAAATCCCCGCCCTTACTTGTTGGGTTTCTGTATCGAAACCCCGCAGCCACCTTTGAGTGGTACGATAGCTTTTTACACATGATCGATAAAACAGACATTCACAACAAAGATGTTCTCCTTCTTGGAGATTTTAATATTGACTTTCTTAAACCCCATCCATCATGGGAATGTACTACTACCCTTGTCGGTCTTCACCAATTGGTAACATCGCCCACCAGAATTACGCCATCATCAGCCACTATTATAGACCATATTTATACCAACAAACCTCAAGCAGTTAGCAACACTCAAGTAAATAGTCTTAGTGTAAGTGACCACTATCCGGTTAGCTGCACATGGCTGTCAAAACTTCCAAAGTTAAAAAAGCAAGTCCACACTTGCATAACTTACAGATCGTTTAAAAACTTTAATGAAAGTGTTTTCTTGGCTGATTTAGCCACCGCACGATTCATCAACGTGTATAACGATAGTGACCCAAATAAAGCATTAGATACCTGGTACCGGATTTTTCTTGGTGTGCTGAACAAACACGCGCCTCTGAGACACAAAAGAGTGAAATACGCTACCGTTCCACCATGGCTGACTGCGGATCTGATTGAGGCAATGGAACATAGAGACCAGCTGAGAAGCGAGAAGCGGTTTACTGAATACAAAACACAGCGTAATCGTGTTAAATATATGGTTTTAAATGCAAAGAGATCTCTTTTCGATAAAGTAGTTAAACAAAGCAAAGACTCATCTACTGTATGGCGTGCCATTAATTTAGTAACTAGAGGTACAAATAAAAATAGTGCGCCTGTATCACCCCACCTCACTGCAAATAGGTTTAATGACCACTTTACCTCTATAGCCGAATCGTTAATCCCAACAGGAAATAACTCATGTGAGTATGTTTGTTCAAACGCGCTAGTACACCACTGTAACCGGGAAAATACGGACAATGAACCATTCACGATACCGCCTATAGCAGTCCACGAAGTGGGTAAATTAATTTCCTCGATGGAAAATAAAAAGTCATCCGGGCCTGATGAGATCAGCTCAAAAATACTCAAGATATCTCTTCATATATCGTCGAAAGTATTACATATATTTACAATCTCTGTATAAACCAAAACTCTTTTCCGGACGCATTTAAAGACGCAAAAGTGATCCCCCTACCAAAATCGAAAGATCTGAGTGAAATCAACAACTTTCGCCCCATATCACTATTACCTGTTTTGTCGAAGCCTTTAGAGCGGCACGTCCATATGCATCTATCTGAATACTTAGAAAACCAAAATCTCATCCATTCACTGCAGTCAGGCTTCAGACCAAACCATTCCTGTCACACTGCCTTGATAAGGATGGCAGATACCTGGTTATCATCTATTAATGATTCCAAACTAACAGGTGTAGTGTTCTTAGACTTCCGGAAAGCCTTTGACATGGTGAACCATGACATACTTATAAAGAAAATATATATACTAAAAGCGCAGCCGTGTTTTTCAAATCCTACCTAGAAAACAGAAGACAAAAAGTTCTCCTTAATGGTACATATTCTAGTCACTGCAAAGTAAAGCATGGCGTGCCCCAGGGCTCTATTTTAGGCCCTCTTTTATTCTGTTTGTTCATTAACGACCTTCCACTCGCAATTAGTGATGAAAGTGTTGCATGCGATATGTTCGCTGATGATGCTGCGATACACACTCCCAATAAGGATTTGTCAGTAATTAACACGCGCCTACAAAACACATTACAGGACATTAACAGCTGGTGCAGTAACAATTCCATGATCTTAAACCCTGCAAAGACTGAATGTATGGTTGTAAGTACCCGCCAAAAGCACCAGCTCGGCACTCTCTCACTCAGCTTGTCCCTTCAAGGCAAATCTATCAGCCAGGTAACGGAACATCGTCTTCTCGGCGTTACTGTAGATAACCAGTTTAAATGGCAACGCCATCTTAGTAATATATGTAAGACAATATCAAAGAAACTGTTTATCTTATCCAAGTTAAAACATATAGCTAATGTAGAATCACGAAAACTGTTCTTCAACGCCCACATCAGGTCACATATAGATTATGCTTCTACGGTGTGGGATGGCGCAAGCGAGGTCCAGTTAAAGAGACTGAACTCTCTTCATCGTAGAGCCGCGAAGCTTATCCTTTCAGACCCTAACTCAACAACGGATAATAAACTGAAAACCTTAGAATTTCTCCCCTTGAAAAAAACATTTATTATACAATAAGGGAATAACGATATTCAAAGTATTGAATAACAGACTCCCCGAGTATATTAAAAAAATGTTTTCCCTCACGGCATCAACATACTCCAGATCAAGGCAGTCCATTACTGTGCCACGACCTAGAATCGATCTCTATAAGACAAGTTTAGCGTTTTCAGGTGCTAGCATGTGGAACACATTGCCCAAACATGTTACAACATCAACAACGCTTTCGTCTTTTAAAACCGCTCTCTTCAAGTACCTCACCTCAGCATCGTAAGATTTTCACAGCAATCTGCACTTGCAGTGTACGATTTTCCCCTTTCTAACTCTTCAATTCAGTTATATTTTCAGTTAATATAAGATGCTAATGCTGCACGTATTGTGTGTGTGTGTGTGTGTGTGTGTGTGTGTGTGTGTGTGTGTGTGTGTGTGTGTGTGTGTGTGTGTGTGTGTGTGTGTGTGAACTGTGTGTGTGTGTGTGTGTGCGAGTGCGTGCGTATGTATGGAGATTTATACCATTACAATTGGGTGTATGTGTGAGATTTTCTATGTTTATTTCTACTTTTTCAATGATTTCTTCTTCTTTATTAAAACTTTATATTTCAATTTTTTGTTAGTTATATATTTAGTTTTTCCCAATTTAATGATAGTATTTTGTGATTTGTGCATTATATGTAAAGTAGATTAGCAACGGCAAGTTCGAAAAATGGTTTCACCAAAACTTTCACCGTTGTAAAATAAAGAATCATTGTCATTGTCATTGTCTCTCACGTTGAAAGTTTATTTCTTGAATTGAAATGTGACAAATCTTCCCCCACACTAATTGGATTTATTTATCGCACCCCTTCAGCCACATTCTCATGGTATGATGATTTTGTCACCATGATGGATAAGGTGCAACAACGTCACAACAAAGATATACACCTTCTAGGCGATTTTAATATTGACCTGCTAAAGACTGGTAATGCGGCGTGGAATTGCACCACCTCATTATTTGGCCTGCAGCAGATGGTTCGGCCTCCCACTAGAGTTTCTTTGTCATCCGCCACATTGATTGACCACATCTACACTACAAATGTACCTGCTGTCACACACGTCCACGTGCTGAATGTTGCCATTAGTGATCACTTTCCTACTTGTTTTAATCTTTCAGTTAAACGTGATAGACCCCAGCACAAACACCACACTACCATCACATACAGGTCTTACACAAAGTTCAACAAAGATGACTTTCTTCATGACCTCTCACTCACGCCCTTTCACCTTATTTATAACACTTATGATCCCAATGAAGCCCTCTCGCTTTGGTACAAGCTATTTCTTTGGGTCCTCGATAAACATGCCCCACTCAGGACTAAACGCGTTAAACACCCTACCCTTCCGCCTTGGTTGTCAAAGGACATCATTCACGCAATGAAAATAAGAGATGACTTAAAACGGCAGCAAAAAGTTTGCGGATTTTAAGAAACAACGTAATCTTGTAAAATCCTTAGTTAGAAAAGCACAGAAAACGCTTGCGGAAAAAGTTATCGCAGAGGGTCTAGAATGCAATCAATTTGTTTACAAAGAAGAGGAGTTCCATCAATGCTGCTACCTCTCCAGGCATAACTCCAGACGACTTCAATTCCCACTTTTTAAATATTGCTGAGTCCCTTGTACAGTCTTTTTCCAGTGGCACTGATAGTTACAGTTGTTCTGATAAACTGCGCACACAATGTGAGTCTGCAACTGGTGCGTCATTCTCCATACCTCTTATGACAGTGTTTGAAGTAGGTAAATATATTTCTTCTCTAACAAGTAAATCGTGTGGCCTGGATGGAATAAACAACATGGTACTGAAATTGTCCCTTCCATACACAGCTGACACCTTGACATTTATATTCAACCTTTCTATCAAGCAGGGTATTTTTCCAGATGCCATGAAAGATGCTAAAGTTGTCCCCATTTCCAAATGTACAGATCCCAAAAGTCCAAACGATTTCCGTCCTATTTCAGTGTTATCACTATTATCGAAGCCACTAGAAAGACACGTTCATAAGCACCTACTCTAATTCTTGGAGAATCACCGCCTCCTCGTATCTCTTCAGTCCGGTTTTAGACCTAAACACTCATGTCATACTGCCCTCGTTCACATTGTTGACTCTTGGCTCTCATCAATAAACAATTCCAAATTAAATGGTGCAGTTTTTCTGGACCTAACCAAAGCATTTGATTTAGTCGATCACAACATTCTTTTAAAGAAAATTTCAGTATATAAGCTTGATTCGAACTCTATAGCTTTTTTCTCCTCCTACCTCAGTAACCGCCGACAGAAGGTGTACTCAAACGGAAGGTATTCGAAAGAAGGTATAGTCAGGCACGGAGTCCCCCAAGGATCTATCCTAGGGTCTCTTTTATATTCTTTATTCATCAATGACCTACCTCTTTCCATCTCAAATCCTGAGGTTAAATGCGAACTCTTTGCTGACGATTCAACGCTGCATACATCTGACAAACGTGAAACGACGTTAAACTGTATCCTCCAGCAAAGTATCGATGAAGTATCAGATGCATGCTAATCAGTACTTCTAAAACCAAAAACATGTTGATAACAACCCGCCAAAAGCGTCAGCTACATCCTGCCCCTCTGAAATTGTCACTTGGCAATAAACCTATCCAACAAGTATCCAGGCACCGCCTACTGGGAGTTGTAATTGACGACCAGCTGAATTGGTCGCCGCATATCGACAGTTTGTGCAAAACCTTTTCCAGGAATGTATTTCTGCTATCTAAACTTAGACATATTCTTAGTACAAAGTGCTGTACATTGTTCTTTCACGCACACATTAAAAGCCACTGTGACTATGCATCCTCTTTGTGGGACGAATGCAGTAAACTTCATTTTAAAAAACTAAACTCGCTGTATCGTCGTTCAATTAAGTTAATTATTCCTAACCCTACTTCCACGGACGAGAAAATAAAATCCCTTGGCCTGCTTACACTGAAGGAACAACTCAAATTTAACAAATGCGTCCTCATGCACAAAATATTTCATTATCAAGCCCCGGAATATCTGCGCATGATATTTAACTTCAGCCCTCGGCATCAACTACATACGAGGAATGACTTGCTTCACTTACCCCGCCCACGGATAGATCTCTACAAGTCAAGCCTTCTATTTTCTGGTAGTTCCGTCTGGAACTCATTGCCATTAAACATTGAATCATTTTCCGATAAAACCCATTTTAAACTACGTGACGTGCATTGCACACTCACTTCCAATCAGCGTGACTTCACAGTTTGCCATATAAGAATAATACTGCTGATAACACGTAAACGTCAAATATTTTTCTCTTTCTCCTTACATTTGCTAACTGATCGTCATAGTCTATTGTCTTGTCGGTGTCTCTATACGCTATTGATGCTGCTGATTCTATGACACTGTCTTAGATGAGTATAATATTAATGCTGTGCATGCGTTTCGTTCTCTTGCTTTTTTGCATCGGAGGCAGTTACAAATTCTCCATTGTCATTTTCCCCCCTCCTTTCGATGATTCCCCTATTGCGTTTTGTTTTTTTTCCGTAGTTTTGCTTCCTATTATTATTATTATTATTATTATTATTATTATTATTATTATTATTATTATTATTATTATTATTATTATTATTATTATTATTATTTGCATGCTATGTTTCTCTTCCTGTTGTGTTCTCTTTTGTTTACAGGACAGCTTGTAAGACAGGCATTGAGTTGCCTAATGGCTTTATCCTGAATAAAAAAAAGATTCATCATCTCTCTCTCTCTCTCTCTCTCTCTCTCTCTCTCTCTCTCTCTCTCTCTCTCTCTCTCTCTCTCTCTCTCTCTCTCTCTCTCTCTCTCTCTCTCTCTCTCTCTCTCTCTAACCCCACCCGGGTCTGCCCTGGGGGACTTGGGTGGGGTTAGGTATTTTTTAGTTCCCAGGGTCACCCTGGTCAGCCCCACAGGGTGGGTTTTTCTCTCTATTCTGGGGCATGTGTTTCTGTCTACCCTTTGTCCATTCACCTGTATTTGCCTTTTTAAAACTCTCCCTACTGTCTGCACTGCCTGTAGCTCTTGATATTGGATGTGTGTTGCTAAATGGTCTTAGCTTTATTTAGGCCCCATGTGTTAGGTTTATTTAACGTATTTGACCGGCTGGCGACATACATCCAATGTTCTGTTTTTTGGGGTTTTTTTTTTTTTCACAAGCAGTGCAGGCACGTCCTGAGAAAGCCTTGTTGCTGTCGGGACGTTAAGCAATGTACAATCAATCTCTCTCTCTCTCTCTCTCTCTCTCTCTCTCTCTCTCTCTCTCTCTCTCTCTCTCTCTCTCTCTCTCTCTCTCTCTCTCTCTGTGTGTGTGTAGCCGCTTGTTTTGTGCTGTTAACATATAAGTTAGTACTATATTGTTTTAATTTTGCTTTTAATGTTGTAGTTTAGCAAGGACAAACATGAAAAGAGGCCTGTGCGCCTATTGTTTCCATCCTAGAGAAATAATGATCATTCATTCATTCATTCATACTCTCTCTCTCTCTCTCTCTCTCTCTCTCTCTCTCTCTCTCTCTCTCTCTCTCTCTCTCTCTCTCTCTCTCTCTCTCTCTCTCTCTCTCTCTCTCTGGTCTATTACTGCCTCCAACGGAAACCTATACCACATGTGCAAAAAGCGTGGGGTAACATTTGTGGACAACACGCTGATTTTCTCTACTACAGATGGATTTCCGCGCAAAAGGCTCTACAGGCGCAGTGACCCAATCCACCCTAGCCAGCAGGGCACAATTAGCTTGGCCATTAACGTGAAAAGGGGTGGGGTGCCTCCTGACACCTCCACAGCCATCCCTGCTCCGAGCAGTGGCCGGGACCGTGGTGAGAGGCGTAGCGGCAACTCTCAAGGACTGTATTCTGAAATTGTGGCAGGGACTGCGTCCTCTACATCTACTTCCTACCCAGGATCACAGTATGATGCAAACAGCCACCAGATAACACGAGACTGTTTCAACAGCACATCTCAACAGCAACAGCGATAGGCCTGTTCAGCTCTTTGTCCCCTCTGGGCTGGCGGAAGGGAGGCAAGCCGGACACATGCTGATACAAGACATGTCACCCCCACAGCAACAGGAGGCACCAGATCAACAGTTCGTGAATATGTGGCAGTCACCTAACATACTGCAGTTCCCGACAGTTCCTGCAATGTACCCGCAGTATCGTGTGGCGCCAACGGACCACTTTTCGGGGAACACTATGGCGCAACCCTACCCATTCAACGTCACCGCACCGGCACACACTCCGTATACACACCACGACGTCTGGGCTCAGTACAATCGCCCAGCTTGTGTTTACTGAGACTATAACCAGAGCATTCTCCTATATACATCTATTAAACATTATATTCTATGAATTGTCTGTTGGGCCAGTTGTTCAGCAGAATTTTAGTGACTAAACATTGCTTCCTAAGTGATCTCTTACATCATACACATTGCTTCCTAAGTGATCTCTTATATCGTGTGCGCACTGTAACGGTGTTTCCTGTCCTTCGTCTATTCTACTACATCAGTAACATTATCACTACGAGAATACATAATTTACATTTTGAGCGATTTGGGACGCTGGTTAGGTATCTTTGTGTAAGCGTACCACACATCGAGTGCACTGTGACACTATTTTTTCCTTGTGTGTTTCCCAGCACACGGCCATCAGTCATAAGCGATTATTGACGCCTTTTGGAAAACTTCGAGTAACTCTTCATCTACTGAACAGTTGGTCAAGACACATTGAACTTTTAGTGTGTCAACGTATAGACTGCCTTGTTTTTCCTCGTCTGCACTGAAAAACAACACACGTCTATACAATAATATATATCTTTTGCTCTTGGTTCATAGGTGTTGATTTATTATCTTTCTACATCAGTTATGTCTACAGACAAGCCTGATACGCATCATTTGCTTATAGGACATTTAAATATATATCATTTGTATAACAAAGTTCCAGATTTATGTGTGATGTTGAGTCAACCAAACGCTTTCCATGTGTTTGGAATAACTGAATCACGATTGTGCTCTAACATCAGTGATGAAGCCATTTCTATCCCGGGTTTTCATGTATTTCGTCGCGATCCTGTTTCCCCTAAACACACGGGTATAGCCGTGTATTTAAACAATTCAATTAGGGATTGCGCTCGAAGAAGGACAGATCTAGAATCAGACCTAGTGGAAAGCGTTTGGATTGAACTAAAAGCAAGCAAAGCCACCCCGTTATTAATCTGCTTTGTTTATCGAAATCCCTCAGCCACTTTTGAATGGTATGACACATTTACGGAAATGATGGACAATGCAACCAAATGTACTTCTGATCTATTAATCTTAGGCGACTTTAACATCAATTTGTTTTCTTCCAATCCTGCTTGGGAAACTACTCTTACTTTGTTTGGTCTCAAACAGTTGGTCACTAAAGCAACAAGAGTAACTGCCAGTTCCTCAACATTGATCGACCATATTTACACAAACAACAAGACTAGAGTATTAGGGGTGCAGGTGCCCGAGGTTGCTATTAGTGACCATTACCCCGTCTGTTGTAGCTGGGCTCTGAAAGGTGACCGACGCCCCAAAAATCACCAACACATCACTATTAAATTCAGATCTTATAAACACTTTAACAAAGATGTTTTCCTATCGGATCTCTGTCAAGTATGTTTCAGTCACGTTTATAATTACACGGATCCGAATTCTGCGCTTGCAGAATGGTATGAGCTTTTTCTAAGTGTACTGGATAAACATGCACCATATCAAGAAAAACGTGTAAAAAGTGCACAGCCTCCCTTGTGGTTAAATAAAGATATCAAGGATGCTATGTCACTTCGTAATGAACTTAAAAAACACAAGGAATTTGATGCCTATCGTAAACAGCGAAATAAGGTAAAATATCTTGTTCGTGAAGCCCAAAAGTGTCACTTTAAAAGGATCATTGATGAGAAAAGGGACACAGTTACAGTGTGGCGCGCCCTGAACACATTTACAAAATCTAAACAAAAACCGGCATGCACCAGTGTTTCAGCAGATACATTTAATAAGAATTTCCTATCTGCTGCTGATGTCCTATTACAAAGTTGTCCAAACATGTCACAAATATCAGATGTACTTGATAAATTCTGTGCCGAAAAGCTCAAGTCAAGTATTTTCAACATTCCTGTTATAACGGTTTATGACGTTGGTAAAACGATATCTCAGCTAAAAAATAAGAGATCAACTGGTCATGACGGCATTAGTACTGCAATACTAAAACTAGCTCTCCCATATGTCGTTGATTCTCTGACGTATATTTACAATCTTTGTATTCGACAGGGAACATTTCCGTCCAGCCTAAAGAAAGCAAAAGTCATTCCTTTGCCCAAAACTAAAGATCTTTCTGAGCCAAATAACTTTAGGCCCATTTCCTTACTTTCGACTTTGTCGAAACCAATAGAAAAACATATTCACCATCATTTACAACAGTTCCTGGAAAATCATCAAGTTTTACACCCCTTGCAATCAGGCTTTCGACAACGCCATTCTTGTCATACAGCGCTGATTCATCTGATTGATAGATGGCTCGATGCAATGAACAAACTGCAAACGACAGGGACAGTATTCTTAGATTTTAGCAAAGCTTTCGACTTAGTCAATCATAATCTACTTATACAGAAACTTAGAGCATATAGGCTTAGTAGCAACGCTGTGGCGTTTTTTCAGTCATACCTAGAGAATAGAACTCAATTTGTTCTTGTAAATGGCAAACAATCTGCAGAGGGTATAATTCGTCATGGTGTGCCACAGGGATCAATACTCGGCCCCTTATTATTTTCTCTTTTTATAAATGATCTTCCTCTACATATTTCTCCCACTGGAGTCACCTGCAGCCTTTTTGCAGATGATGGCACATTAGACTTTTCTGATGCAAATGTTTTCAGTGTCAACCTCACCCTTCAGCAGGGTCTAAATGTTACATCAAAATGGTGTGCGGATAATTTCATGATTCCAAACACTGGTAAAACAAAGTGCATGCTCGTCGCCACCAGACAAAAACATCAGCTCAATCCCCCTCCTTTGAACTTGTTTCTGGGATCAGAAAAAATTCAGCAAGTTAAAGAACATCGAGTACTTGGCACACACATTGATAACTGTCTCAGCTGGCAGAGCCAAACAGATAAGATATGCAAGGTGGTCTCAAGAAATTTGTTTCTTCTTGCTAAACTAAAATATTTCACTGACAAAAAAAACAAGACAACTATTCTATAATGCACACATTAAATCGCATATTGATTATGTCTCATCTGTGTGGGATGGCTGTAGCGATGCAAATTTAAAAAGATTAAACTCACTCCATAGGCGAGCAGCGAAACTTATATTAGATAAAAACATTCCACAACAAAGCAGTACCGACGAAAAACTTGCTTTACTTCATATGCTCCCTCTCCGTCAACACTTTGTATTTAATAAGTTAGTAATGGTATATAAGGCCACAGTAGGAAAAACACCTGCTTACATATCTAATCTTTTCAAGACTTGTAGCACACCCTACAACACACGTAAAAACGACCTGGTAGTTCCAAAGCCCAGAATAGACATATTCAAGACGTCTTTTTCTTACTCGGGTACAATACTGTGGAACGCACTCCCCAAAAAGATTAAATCAGCACAGTCTGTGAGCTCCTTCAAAGCCCAACTACTACAATATTTACTCAGAAATAATCGAACAGATTAGATGTACTCTACAAACTTTATTAATAGTATCATAAAGATGATAATTAATTCTGAT
>BTPG01000002.1:143901062-143981062 GCA_036245525.1 Semisulcospira habei | reverse complement strand
GTAACAACGCTAACAGACTCAACTGCTATTCCAGCCAAACTCCCAATTCCTGTGGCGAACAGAGCTATACCTCCTACAGATAATCCAGCTGAAACTGCACCAATAGCCATAGAAGTGTTTTGAACAGAATTAAATACTGACTTATACCTCCTTTTGCACCGTGAGTACTTAGCCTCTTCACTTTCCAAATATTTCAAAGCTTCTGTAATATTATTTAATCTGAATGCATCTGCCTGTAATGTTTTATCTGAAGCAATTGACATATGTGGATCAGGCGCAAGCATTGTTTTAGTCGTCACATTTGTTTCAGTTGGCTCAAGCGTTGGTAGTACTGGATAAAATTTTACCATTTTTTTATTTACAAATATTTTTTTAATCAGCAATTACATTTTGCAACTCTTCAAAAGTATACAATTTGCTGGCATAATAAAATGCAACAAGATCAATGTGTTCAAGGTTTATGTAAGTTAGACGAACAAAAGTTGTTTTGTCAACCACCACCTTGACAGTGGGAACACTGCTCGAAACATTAATAACAACATTATTTTTTGTAATGGCAATAAAGACCTTTTATGATTCTGTTACTGTTTCATTCCATGTAAGTTTAATTCCTTGTGCAATTTGAGCCTCTTTAGCAGTAGCAACAGATTTCATGATAATTTCAAATACTATTGTCGCTTCTCTAGCCACGACTAAGCTTGCTGGCATAAACACAACAGAAGTATCTGATCTACCCTTTCTAGTTGTAAGAAGATATCTCCGTCTCTCATAATTTTCAACTTTCAGTTTTTCTCTGCTATTGTTGTCTGGGGCAAAACTTGGAACAAGGCTTACAATAAGCGGCCCAGAATTAACAACCTTCCTAAACACTAAGGTGCCTTCATCATCAGTGTATACATAAGGACTAATAAATTCAATCTTTATGTCCCAGTCAATTGTGGGTGGTGGTGCCGGTACAGGTGAAACAACCCACTTATTTCCCACATGTATTAAGTTGTAAGGCGCATTATTTACAGGTGGAGTAGGTACAGTAACATCACGTAGCTTACCAAGTTTAGGAATCTGTTTTTCACCATCTTTCATGTCAACAATTACTTTCCTTTTGTACATGCCATTTGAATCAAGTTCAAAACCATATATTTCTCCAATTTCCCCTTCCTTCTCAAAATCCTGCACGTCTGCCAAATCTTTTAACTCTGTTACTGGACATGCAACTGGTATGATTCTAGGCTTTGGACCAAGACCACTCATTTTTTATAAACAAAAATAAAATTATTTAATTTCTAACACAACACTAAAATCATGCATAAGAACTGGTTTACCATCCTGATTAGTTACAGATATACTCAGTGATTCAAAGAAACTAGAACCTAATTTCTTAAACTGCAAATTAGGAAATCTAACAACTACACTTTCACAATACGGAGCAGTTCCAGTAGGTAAGCATCTCAACAAAGTTGATGGTTTTCCATTGTGTACATTTTCAGTCGTGTTTAGTTCTTTTAAATAAACATTTAGAAATGTGTGTACTGACAAATGAACAGGATATGTTCCAGTTATTTTAGTTACAACTGACGTATAATACCATCCACTAGTACCATTATCTGTAAAACCCATTACCCAATTTACAGGCATTGTATTTCTGTCTATTAAACCAAGTAAATATGCAAGTTCAGTTGAAAATAAAGGTATAGTGCCTGTAGGAATTTCTAATTCAACAAACAAGTTAGCCTGATTTAAAGTTGCTTTAATTTTTAAATTATTTTGAAACCATGTAGCTAAAGTACAAAAGTCATAATACCCAGATGGTATAAAGTGTGTATTAGTGTCCAAGCCACTATTACCAGCATTAACATAACTCATATAAAAACTTGTATTATCCGTTACATTAAACCACTTTACTGTATAAAACATTTCATGGATAGCCACAGCCTTGTTACCATCTCGATTATCAATCCCATTAGTTAACCACACTGGTTTGCTTGTGTCAAGATTTGTTAAGGTAATGAACATTTTTATTATCTCATATAAAAAAAAAGGATGGAATTTAAATCACCAACAATTAATACTGTAAATGCATACCAATTTAATGTGGATGCCAAATACAATGTTGCACCAACCTATGAACAAAAAATAATTCAACTAAATCAGCTTGATATTGCTGTAAGCGAACAAGATTTATTTCAAGTCAAAGTACCCAACCCTTTTGATCATTACCTAAACCCTTCAATAACAGATGATGCAACTGCAAGAAAGTGGTCTTCAAGCCCACTACAGATGTTTCAAAACCAACTTAACTTTGCTATACTATGCTCAACTACTGGTTGTGGCGTTTCTTTTACAGACCATTTGAATCACCCAAACAAACTGATTAAGTCTGTCTATCGTTTCCACACATATTACCAGCTTAGAAGAATACTCTCAGAACTCCATACACCACTGCCTACTGAATCCAGTTTTAATCAGTTTAACAACCCCATGGATATGAAAGCATTTGAACGCATCTGTAATGAATTTAACATCAGTACAAAGTATGACTTTACACAAAAACTTGATGATCACAAAGGCATGGGTACATTGTATTATGCTATGAGTCACAGACAATACCCTCAAGATTACTGGCCTCCCTACTCTTCATTCTCATCAAAATCTGAAGTGTGGTTAGGCTCAATTGAACAGAAACAGTCTAATGCCTGGACCACATTTGTCTTGGACAGGAGTGACGGGTTTACTCAAGCAGGAGTCGAACGCATCAATGAGTCTATCAGAACATATGTCTGGTGTATACTAGGTGCACAATCATTAACAAAATCGAATATTTTGAATGGAAGTGGTAAATTTGAAGCACAAAAACAGTTTCTTGCAAATCTTGAAGATTCAATTAACTCAACAGTTGATCTCCCATCTAGCATACAACGTTACCAAGACGTTCTCAGATATGCCAGATCAAAAGTTGACTTTGTAGTTGGCATCGGGTTATACATGTTACCATCTGACCTTCAACTCCAAATGGGTACAATAACAAATTATAATAATGAAATAGTTGTTGCAGGTGTTGGTCAAAAACTCGGTCTCAATCAATCTGTAAACTTGGGGGCCACAACCACACACGTACAGTCATTAAAACCATTACAGACGGTAACACCCCCGACCCCGGCCCCAACACCGGCACTCATACAACCAGTACAGTCAACCCCTGACACACATGAGTCAGAAAGAACTGCATTGGTAATAGGTCTAACAGGGTTAGGGGTATTACTTCTTTATCTGTTTCATTAAATAACCCACCATCAACCCTCCTACTGTAACCAAAAAGACCCACACATGTTCTGCCATAAACCCTACTGCCTTTGCCGCTGTACTAATCAGCCAACTGACAACAGTGCCTATAATGCCAGGCAAAGCGTCCATTGCTTTCACAGCCAATTTCTTAAGCAAGTCTGATATGTGAGACAGTTGTTTCTTTACCCACGACTGTAAGTCTTTTGGATCTGTGGGGACTGGGGTTGGTGGTGCTGGAGGTGGAGAACCACCCCCGGAGACAGCCAACACAACTGTACTGATAATAAACCCCAGAGCTGTAATTAAACTGGCAATTGTGATACCCTGTTCTCTGAAAAGTGTTTTTAGTCTCTCAGCCAGAGTAGTGTCTTCGTGAAGTATTTTTTGAATAGTTTCTCTAATTCTGTTGACCTGTGATTTTAGTTTTTGTCTTCCAATACTAATCGCTTCTAACCTCGCTGATCTTTCTATATACAAATCATTTAATCTGTGTTGTATTCTTTCTTTCATTTCTGTGTCAAGATTTCCATTGTCTGCTGTAGCCAGTTTCTCTTTTTCACGTTCTATGTGTTTATCAAGTTCACCCAGTTTGGCAATATTATTAACCATCTCACCTCTTATTGTCTGCAGTGATTTATCCAAGCTAATAATCTCTCGCATTGACAAAGGTGGATCATTTTTTGTTTTCAAAGCGTCATTTATTTGTCCTTCAGTAAATGAGGTTTCTTGTATCACTGTGTTTGCTATTTCTGGTAGGCTTGTTACTGGTGCTATTTCAATTTCTTGCTCTGTTGGTAACTTTGTTTGCGTGTCGTGAAGAACACTAACCAGTCTTGGCGTGACAGGAGACCCTCCAATACCAAGGTATCTTGCCAACCCAGAGTTACCACCGACTTCACCTTTAATTGTACTTAAAGTCCTAAACTTAGAAGGATTATTTTTATGTGTTAGATATATTTTCCCTCTGTCTGTATTTACAAATAAGTGCCCTTTATCATATTCAAATTGATTAGGATCTATTACATCTGGGCGCGCTCTAACACTGTCATAAAATGAGTTTACTTTGTCTTTTAACAGTTCATGATACAAAGGAGAAGTAGTTACCATTCCAGTCATATCTGTGATACTGGTATCTGAGACATTCATGTCATCCATTTTAAACTCTTCATGATTAAATCCTCCCGCTGCCATTGTTTTATTAATTTATTATTTTTTATTGTGCATAATAAAAATGACACAGTCTTACGGATCAAAGTTAGACCCATACAGAAAACTACGTGAGCCTCTGGGTGTTAAGGGCATTCGACAAACAATAGTCATCACAAACAATCCAAGTACCATAGACCAGAACCAAACACTTACAGTCAAGTTTCCAAACCTAGGACCCAGTGACGTTATTGTTCCTGGCACTGCACGCCTAGCATTTAATATTGAACTATCATCAGACGCAGACGTGAACAGAACACTAGTTAACAATCTTGGCAGAGCAATTGTTAGAACTATTAAAGTAAAACTTGAAGGACAGGAAGTGTTTAGTCTTGATGACTCCGATGTATTCTACTGTTACAAAGATCTGTGGCTTACAAGAGAAGAACGAGAGGATCGTATTTACCAAGGCATACAGTCTGATAATGTTGGTAAACTTCGAATCGATGCCGGAGATAAAGTAACTAATACAGCCATGGATGTTATAATGGCCGAAACATATGGATCCAGATTCTACATTCCACTTGAGTTTGAAATCCTAACAGCTCATCTGCCTTATTATCAAGGAGCACTGAATGACCGTCTGAGTTTTGAACTAACCTTCAATGACTACTCCAAAGTTATAAAATCATCTGCCACAGATGCAACATACAAGATCTCTAACATTTCCTTGGAATACGAAATTGTCACACATACTGAACTAGCCAGACTCATTCAAAATCAGTACCAGTCAAGACTTCCAATTTATTATGACCGTGTGATTAGGCATAGTTTAATACCCAAAGACAAAAGCGACCCAATGTGGAACATAAACTTGAACACGCCTGCCAGGTCACTGAAAGGTATTCTTATGTTGTTTGTTGAACCTGTGAGTCCATACAAATGGGATTCAGAAAAATTTTACAATCCTAAGATTACACATTTGTCCTGTACAATCGAAGGCCGCCCTGATCAAGTGTACGCTTCAGGAATGTTACCTTATCAACACTATGACGAAACCACAAAGTATTTTGCGGGTGGAAGGATTAGAGATAAACCAGCAAACATTGCGTGCAAAGATCTACATCTGTATGATGTTAGGATCGGACAATACCTGACAAACAAATATGCACTGTGGTTAGACCTGCGTAGTACAGACGACGATTACCTTCATGGGTCAGGTCGAACTGTTGAGAATGGTAGTGATGGGATTACAATTCAGATACAAAAGAAGGTTGAAACTGCTGCAGCCATAAATATATATTTGTACCTGATATATGACGCACAACTCAATATTGCAGAAAGCAGACTGAGTGGACACATATAATAAAATTATATTGTGTATTAAAATTAACCTAATGACCCTTGACCCACACTGTGGCTTATTTTGTGGTGCGACAGGGTGTGGTAAAACTGAATTTGTACTTGACTTATTACAAACAAGATACATACACCACTTTGAAAACATTGTAATATTTTGTCCAACAATAAAACACAATAAAGCTTATCACAACCGTTTTTTTATTTGGACTGACAACAACATTTACTTAATTGATCCTGAAAAGAAACTGAATGAATACCTACAATATTTTTACAAGAAATTTGAAGGACAGTCAACTTTATTTATTGTCGATGATTGCTCTGCACAGAAAGACATTGTCAAAAAGAGAAATACTTTAGCAGAACTTGCCTTCAGTGGTAGACACGCAAACATCAGTGTTTGGATTCTCACTCAGAAATATAATGCTGTACTAAAAGATTTTCGAGAACAGTTAAAGTTTATCTGTTTGTTTTACTGTAAGGATCGTGACAGCTTTGAAGACTGTCTCAGAGAAAACGATGTCATCCCCAACAAACACGAACGAGTCATTGTGAAAAACAAACTGAAATCAACTAAGCATCTAAAGCTTATCTTAAAGACAGATCAGCCCACTGGGTATGGGTTAATTTAGCCTTTTGTTTTGTCCATAAAAATGATGGACAGACAAAGCGGGCAAGCATTTGATATCACACAGAGCTTCAGAGGTGTTGTGCGTTTTAATGACTTAAAAAAACAAGTTAAACACCCTTTGATAAAACTCTCAACACCAACGAAAATATACATGATATATAATGTAACTTTTATATATTCTAATAGACCACCACGTTATAATTACAAGACTGTTGATCTTAAGACACAAGATTTTATAGTTTATGATGCTAACTGTGACTGGTTTGAGATTATGTGTTTACACATATTTTACCAAATAAGTAAACAACATGATTATATTGAATTTGTTACTGTCAATAAAGTGATATTACACCTGCAGCATGAGCACAAGACCTTAAGACACATACCAGGAAAGTGGATGATTTGTTGGGATTACAGTCAATAAAGTGCCATTTTACACTATATAATTTTCTATTTATTTTTTTGTCGGACAAATAAAAAAGATGGACAACCGTCAAAGATTAAGAAACGTGTTTCACACAACTGACTTACCTATATCTAATATTTACAATGTCTATGAATCAATAGAAAGATCTTTTTTAGTTATACAAAATAACCTTCTTTCTGATAGTGTAAAGATTCAGATTGTTGCAAAAATAGAATTTGTCAGAGATGTTGGTGAAGTTATTGTAACGTATATCTCGACAAGGCAGCACACAGTTAATTCGAGAAGAGAACTAGAGAAAGTGTTTAGAGAAAGATTGTTGCCTGACTTCCATGAAGCAATTGACAGAGCAGAAATGCAAGGGTCTGGCTGGCATGAAGGCCTTGTACTTGAACTACAACTGAAGCAATCAAGATATCATCCTATTTTAGGTAGATCTTGGATACCACTACCAATAGAGGTTGCAAACAAAAAGGCTGTAGTAAATATTCAAAACAATGATAATTTATGTTTTATGTGGTGTGTGCTTGCTAAACTTCATTTTGTAAGAGTAAAACCTGATCGCGTATCTAACTACACAAAATTTGTAAATGAACTCAACTTCAGTGGCATTGAGTTCCCTGTTAAAATAGAGGACATAGACTTGTTTGAAAAACTAAATCCTGGTATATCTGTGAATGTGTATATATGGGATAATGAGTCTGAGAACAAGTTACAGCCAATTAGAGTATCTCCAATTGCCCCAACCTATGGGCAGTCAGAAGATAAACATGTTGACATGTTGCTAATTGGTGATAACAATAAGTTTCACTACACAATTATCAGGAATATGTCACGTCTAATTCATGATCATACAACAAAACACATGGGCAAACAGGAAGTTTGTAAAAAATGTTTACAAAGATTCTCCTCCATAAAATTAGCAGACAAACATGTCCTACACTGCAGGTCAGCTGATGACATACAAACTGTACTTAAGTATCCAGATCCTGGTAGTCAAGTGTATTTTAAGAACTATGGGAATCAGCAAAAGCTGCCGTTTGTAGTATATGCTGATTTTGAATCACTGGTTGTTCCATATAAAGGTCCTGTTCCAGAGTCATTACCAAAGACTATAAAACTAAGTGACCAAGTGGTGTGTTCTTTTGGATACATTCTTGTTAGGTCTGACGGTCAGCATACCGAGCCTGTTATCTATAGGGGTGAAAATGCAGCAGCTGAGTTTTTAACAGAAATGAGACATCTGTATATTCAGGTAGTACAATATCTCACAACATGTCAGATGCCTTTGGTGATGACAGAAGAAGACAAACTAAAATTTGATACAGCTGAGATGTGTTGGATTTGTGAACAACCTTTAGAGGGTGATAAAGTTCGTGACCATGATCACATAACTGGGCGTTACAGAGGAGCTGCACATAATAATTGTAACTTGTTATTAAAAATAGATCCTAAGACATACAAGTTACCAATCTTTTTTCACAATCTGAAGGGATATGATTCACACATTATCATGCAGGCTGTAGACGAGTCGTACAAAAAAATTAGTTGTATTGCCCAGACAACTGAGAAATACTTGACTTTTAGGTTAGATAAATTAGCATTTTATGACTCCATGCAACATTTGTCTTTAGGTCTTGCTAGTCTGGCAGAAGGACTGACTGAGTATCCAATAACAAGTAAATATTTTGAACCAGACTTGATTAAGAAAGGTGTCTATCCGTATGAGTACATCGATCACTGGGTAGTTTTTGAAGAAAGGAGTCTTCCACCAAAAGAAAATTTTTATTCTACACTAATTGGTAAAGGTATTTCTGACTCTGAATACCAACATGCACTTGATGCATGGGATAAATTAGGATGTCAGACAATTGGTGATTACCACGATCAGTACTTGAAAGCTGATGTTTGCTTGCTAGCAGATGTATTTGAAAGTTATCGTGAAAAGGGTTTGTTGCACTACAGTCTTGACCCTGCTTGCTACATAACTAGTCCTGGCATGACATGGGATGCATTTTTGAAATCCAGTAAGATATTTATAGACCTGTTGTATGATCGTACGATGGGTGAAATGGTGGAACGTGGATTGAGAGGTGGTATTAGTCTAGCAGCAAACAATTATGGCAAGGCCAACAACAAATATCTTGACGACTTTGACCCCTCAAAGCCAATGTCATTTATTACATACTTGGATGCTAATAATTTATATGGATTTGCAATGTGTGAATTGTTGCCATTAAAAAACTTTTGTTTGTATGATTTGTCACAGTATGGCATAAAAAAATTAACAAAATATATTATGGATCGAGGTCAAAATGATGAAAAGGGTTGGATCTTTGAAGTAGACTTAGAGTATCCACGCCATTTACATGATTACCATAATGATTATCCATTAGCAGTTGAGAAACTGAGTTTGACTGGGAAAAAAGAAGACACCAAACTTGTACCCAATCTGAATGACAAATTTAATTACGTTTGCCACTATCGTTTGTTACAGTTTTACATCAGACATGGTTTAGTACTAAAAAAAGTTCATAGAGGAATTCAATTTGACCAAAGTGCTTTTATGAAAGATTACATAATGAAGAACACAACATTGCGTGCAAGAGAAGGTAACACTGCATTTGACAAAGACTTCTTTAAGCTTATGAACAATGCCTGTTTTGGTAAGACTATGGAAAATCCTCATCACAGAAAAGATGTGAGACTTGTCACAACTGAATCGGGTGCAATTAAACTTACAGGTAAGCCACAGTACACAGGGTACAAAGAGTTTCATTCATCATTGTATGCAGTGTCACTCAAAAAAAAGATTGTTAAACTGGACAAGCCAGTATTCATTGGTATGGCAATTCTGGAGTTGTCAAAACTGTTGATGCTTGAATTTTATTATGATTACTTCAAACCAAAATATCCTGAGTGTCGTCTGCTATACACTGACACTGACTCTATGATCATTGATGTGTGTACTGAAGACTTTTATGAAGACATGAAAACAGAGTTACACATGTATGACACGTCTGACTACCCTAAAGACCATCCACTGTTTAGCACACAAAACAAGAAAGTGCCTGTTAAGTTTAAAGATGAACTGAATGGTGTGCCAATAGTTGAGTACGTTGGTCTGAGATCCAAAATGTATTCTATACAGCATCAGAAAGGTAGTCAGTCAAAAGCCAAAGGAATTAAAAAAACAGCAATAAAAAATAAAGACATTCGTCATGAACATTATAAGCAAGTATTAGATGGTGCATTAATGCCTGATTATCCAAACAAGACACTGAGATCAAACAAACATAATATTGAAATGATTCAAACATATAAAAAGTCTCTAGCAGTTGGGGACACAAAACGTGTGTTTCACACTAAGGAAAAAGCTTATGCACCAGGTCATTACAGGCTCAAGTTATCTGAAGAAATAGCTGATAATCTGCTTGATAAACTAATTGATGAATTGAAATTGTTAAAAGTGGGTAACAGTATCTGTGGGAATAATCTGTAATTCTTCTCTAACAAATGCCCTCTTTGGTGCAGGCTCATAAAGATAATATATTGTTGCATTAGCTGAAGGAACTATTTTTTTTATATTATGAACAGATGTAGACCAAATTGGATCAGTTGCCCTACGTCTGACGTCATTCTCAGCTTCACCGGGTTGATACAAATATCTTACCTGTTTTGTAAACAAACTTGTGTCTGGTGCTTTTGTTTTTATTTCTGGCCCTGATGGAACGGTTTTTAATTTAATAGCATCAACAGGTTTAGGGTGACCATCATTATTCATTGCTTTTATCACAGATGGTAATCTTTTAACCCACTCAGTGTTACGTGTGTCATGCATGAGTTCCTTAGAATACTGATAGCTAAAAAGTCTCTCTGATAATTGTTTATTGAAATTTTCTACAATAGCCTGTGATCTATGCAAGCCTGGAATACCGCGTCTAACCAGTACGCCATGCTTTGCAAATAATTGATTAACAGCCCCTTTAAATTCACTCCCATCATCAACCTGCACAAGCCTAGGGTATTTTAAAGGACCTCGACTATATATTTTTGATAATGCAGTGGCCACTGTTACAGCTTTTTTGTCAGTTATGGGTTCTGCATCCTTATACCTTGAAGCTATGTCAACAACAGTTAATGCATACTTGTATCGTTTCTTTCTTATTGTGTCATGCGGAAGAAACAGGAGGTCCATTTGGTGTGTGTCATTAGGTGATGTGTTTTCAAAATGAGGCCTTGTTATTTTTCTTGGAGCAGGAAGATATATTTGCCAAATTGCCTGTTTTTTAAGCCACTGTTTTATTTGGTTAACATCTCCACCCACAGCAGCATGTAATTTTTTTATTGCAGTATTCCCTTTCCAGTAGCCAATTGGGGAGTAATATATTTTTGATAGTTTAGCGTCTGCCATTTTTTCTAGCAATATAAACTCCTGTAAAATATACTAATGTCATTCCTACTAAAACAAATATTATTTATCCATTTCTTTGTTCTAGGCTTGGTTGGTAGTAGTCACTAAGTTTTGGTTGAGGAATAGATATGTCTTCACCAGTTACAAGATAGTATTCTTTGATCGCGTCATCGACGTTTGAAAATGTATGCTGTGCGTGACCCTCAAGTTTTAGTTTTTCATTAATAAAATCCAGTTTTTCTATTCTTTGCTTCTCATAATCTTGTTGGGCTTGAGCTAGTTTTTCAGATGCCTCATTGTGGCGTTTCATTTCTTCTGCTGATTCTTCTTTACTCACTTTTGAAAAGAAATAGTTTGACCCACTAAATGCCAATGCGTTAATAACTGCACCGCCAATCATAACAGCTATAGTTGCCATATTTTTATTTACATAGAAATATTTTCTGGAATAATTCCTTGCTTGACTAGAAAATCTTTTGTTGCAATCGATGCTGTTATAACAACTACTAGTTTAGCACTGTCTTCGAAATCTAATTTACTAAGGTCTGCTGATTTCATTTTGAGAAGACTTTTCCCCAGCATAGAATAAGCAACTGTTAGTCCACTTATTACAGCAGAGTGATAGACAAGGTTCATTAAGTTCTTTGTGTCGCTCATTTTCTTATGCTACAAAAATTAAAATAATAAATTTATTTACTGCATGTAAAATGGGTCCAAAGGTTTTGGAACTGCTGGTAATGTGGAGACTTCTTCTTTTGTTTTTGGAGTGTTTGATTTTTTGGACACTGTTCGAGTGTTTGGTTTGTATTTTTTATATAATTGGTAACCTACGTAACCAAATCCGACAACAAATCCAGCAACTATATATTTTGTTGTTTGAGGGTTAGACTTAGTTGTTTGAGGGTTAGACTTAGTTGTTTGTCTCTCACTTTGATGAGGGAGTGACGACCCTGATGGTATTGAAAATGGTGCTGTTGATGGTGGATCAGTTACATTAGTCTGTTCTTTTTGAATCTGTAATTTTTTTTGTCTGTTCCATTCGACTAATCTTTTTCCTGCATCAACTCTACCAGGGCTTTTAGTCTTAGTCACCGTTTGTACCTGTGTCAATACATGACTATGTTGTGGAGTCGTCTCGTCCATTTGATCCATCCTTTTCTTTTTCTAGAAAATTTATTTTGGAGAAATCAATATAACTACTAGTAACAAGTAAGGTTACAGCAGGAGCAAGGTAATTCCCAAACTTGTAAAACATAAGGCATGATAATTTACCAATTGAACTAGAAACTATGGGGTTACTTTCTAGATCATTAGAAAGGTTGTCAGTGTCTATCGGTATAAAGTGATTAACAGCTTTTGTGTATAGGTAAATAAGAGACCTGCTTAAATCGCGTGTCATTAGTGAGGCAATATGATTTTCATATTTAGAATGAAGATTGATTAGTTCCTCAGAAGTTAAAGACTCTATGTCTTCTATCATGTATTGTCTTCCTAAATAAGTTTTTGATTTACCTGAAACAACTACAGACAAAAGTTGTTGTTTCTTATATTCTAAGTCTTTATTTTCCACAGCATTGATATCGTTTAGAAGAAGGAGTT
The DNA here is from genome assembly GCA_036245525.1 of Semisulcospira habei. NCBI lineage: Eukaryota > Metazoa > Mollusca > Gastropoda > Semisulcospiridae > Semisulcospira > Semisulcospira habei. Next base: position 143,968,207 of record BTPG01000002.1, on the reverse strand, counting down.
CGTCTTGGTTCATTTTATAATTTAATATAATAAAAAACATTAATTATTTAATGATTATAATAAAACGTCTTATTAAATGATAATGAAATTGACGATGAAGAATTTAAGAGAGTCCAGGATGACTTAAATAACTATAAACAACAAAAATCTGAAATACAGAATAAGATGCGTAGTCAATCTCCCGTAAATGTTGAAGAACTTAAGGCCAGTTTTTTAGCAGAGGGAAAAAGGATAGGGGTACAGGAAACCACAGAAAAACTACACAATCTTTTAAACAAATAAAAATCAGATTTGGTAATCGTTTATTAATGTCATACACTTCGCAGAAAAATGTCATGCCTGATTATTTAACCCCATCAGCACCACCACCTGAGTATTAAAAAAAAGTTTTTTTATTGTCCTTGTATCTTGATAAATCTGTCTCAGTGACTTGAGTCAAGTTGTTGTAAGAACTTAGGGTAAGTAATTAATAAGTTCTTAAAGGTTACCTATGCAGGTTCCTAGAAGTTAGTTGTAACTTGTTAATAAGTATTAAGTTTCGATTGACATCACTTGATAGGGATAAGAGATAGATAATATGACACTCCCAGGATAATAAATTCAATAGAGTCGCATCCGTCATGCTCATCATTTTTTTTAAAAATTAAAGGGTTGATTCGGAAATAACGAGAGTGTAATGGGATAACTGAATTTTGTTATTAAAAATAGCGTAAATTAATGACGGATGCGGCTCTATTGAATGTATTGTCCTGGGAGTGTCATATTATCTATCTCTAACCCATCAGTATCAACTCAAGTCCGAAATAGCTCAGGCCGGTTAAACGTCGGTGCAGGAGAGCGAAGGGAATCGCCGGGTCGTGGGTTCGAATCCCGTCCCGGCCCCGGTAGCTGGACTCACAATCCAGGGGGAAAAACGGATTTGTTCAATAGCATATCCGTTGAAAGGTCCTGGTAAATCAAAGTGGCACAGTTGGAGTGCGCCTGCGTTGATCAGTGTTCAGGTCGTACTCCATAGGCAATAGATTTCCCTGTCCCCCATAACCCGCCCGTCAGGGCCGTCCATGATCACCTTGGTGCGGTGGACGTTAAACCCGAACTAACTAACTAACTAACTATCATCAACTTTTCAAGCGTGCATTTTGCACGAAGCAGACGCACAACTAGCAGACGACGTTTTGTTTCCGGAAGCACAACCTACTTTCGCTTATGCATTTCCGACAGCATGGCGGTTTCTTTGACGTGTGTATCACATTTCGTGTGCAAAAGTTAATGTGACTGATAGCATGATACGCAATGAAATGTCAAATCGATGATGTGATACATTTTACGCTCGTGGTATCTCTTTGTCAGCTATCTTTCAGCGTAGCAGAAATGGCTGACTATGGCGGCTATCGACCGCGAAGTCAGCTTGTGAGAGCTGTGCTAACTAGGCTGACTGAAGACGGTCAACACCGACAAGACCACCATCAATACGTGAGGCTGTTTTTGTTTTATTTTTGTTTTGTATGCTGTGCTTACTGAAAATAACTGCAATTTTAAGGCACTGACACTAGGAACCGATTTCGGTCTGCGAGAGGCGCTCATTCACTGTGCCCCAGCCGAGTAATAATAATAATAAGCGCATTAAATAGGCGCTTTATCCCAATTGAAAATCGGCTCAAAGCGCCGCCGCGAACTGAACCCAACAAGCACGCTCACGTGAATCACGCGCATTCACTCACACACTGTACATAAACACAGAACATTCACGTGGTGCTAAGGGCAAGCTCAAGGAGCTACTGTAGTTTTTGAAAATTCACAATCGTGAGTAGTGAGTACAGCTGAGTTGGTATACCTCGCCCTGTACCTAGGTTAATCGCACCAGTGGCGCCATTACTGCGATTTTTGCATCTGTCCGCTCGCTCAGACGGGTCCTGTGCACCAGAACTGCGCGTGCAGGTAGGCTTCTGCACTTGAAGTATGGACTCCTACGTTCCCTCGGAAGATTGTGATTGCAGTCAAAAAACGGTTTGTTTTCGGTTTTAGCGTTACTCCCCCATATGCATAAGATGTTCAAAGACGTACGTCCCTACTGGAAAAGGATAGGTCTCCGGGGGGTTGTACATTCTCCCCAGAACTGGCGTATTCTTGAATCAAGTCCATTGTAGTGCTCTTGTACGGCTACGGCCACGATGGTGCTTTCTGCCACAAAGCGACACAGATGTCGCAAACTCACCACCATTGAGGAAAAATGAAACTTTCAAATTTGCCAAATCGTGTAATGTTTTGTGGTGCAAGCATAAGGATGCATTATAGCCTGATTGCGTATGGGAAAAGGTGTATTCTTTATTCATCTTATTTTGCAGCTATCAAAAGTCACATGATTCTTTCTTCGAGATTGCTCATTACAGGTGCAGAGAGCACACGCTCTAAACCGATCTGGTCCACAGGACCGGTCCAAGCGACAGGTCAGGTGCGAAAATAGCAACAGTGGCGCCGCTGGTGCATGCCACCTAGGCACAGGGCGAGGTATACCAACTCAGAGTGAGTACAGGATGTGAACTGACCATGATAATTCAAGGTTGGTGTCAGCAAAGTTGGGCAATTATACTTTATAGGCGCCCAGCTATTCTGGCAACACCCCTGAGCCATCATGGTCGACCTGTCTCCAGAACTGTAATGTCGACCTCAAAGCATATCTTTTAAAAAAAAATAAAAAGATAATTTCAGCCTTGGATGTAGTGTGTTTAATTAATTTAACCCTTATCATTCGGAGTACACCAGTGGGTGAAATAAGTTTGACTTAAATAGTTCAAGGATAGCTCTAGGCGACAAGCTATTCTGGCACCACTCTTGAACTAAAGCCATTGGTCTATATCTTATCTGTAGTAAGTACTATAAGGTAGCTTGCATCTGGCAGTGTACAAATTTGAAGCTTTTAGCCTCAGTATGATATGGGTTAGACAATGTTCTACCGCTCACAGGAAATGGATTAGATATATATTATGATATGTTAATTCTTGTTTTGATAAAGATCAACAATGATCAATGCCGTGCAGATTATTGTTTATTTGTTTCATCCATGGCTATTAATAACTATGCAGTGGTAAATTTGCAGTGGTATCGCGTGGACACAAGCAAACTGCCACCAGAACTTTGCGACAAATTTGTGCAGTTAAACCAGGATGAAGGAACGACAGGATTTCTAAATGCTTGTCAGGAGAAGGCGGACTGGGTCTTCACGCAGATTTTCCACTCGCTGGCACAGACTGTACTGGCCTGGTTCATGACGAAAACATCCATCAATGGGTGAGGGCAAGGCTGTCGCTGCCAGGGGCTAGAAATAGTGGTGCGAAGCTGTTCTGACGCTTCCTTTAACTCATTCAACCCCAAGACGGAAATCGCCAAATGTTGCCGTTGTCCTCTGAAGACTGCATTGCAGTGCAGGACATAGGTCGACCATGATAGTTCAAGGGTGATGCCAGAATAGCTTGGCGCCCATGGGCACCAAGCTATTCTGGCATCACCCTTGAAATATCATGGTCGATCCTTATCTTGCTGTGGTGTGTCTGGGGTAGAATGGGTTAACCCGTTTAGCCCCAGGGCACTACAGCAGGAGATGGATCACCCGTTATAATTCAAGAGTAGTGCCACATTAGCTTGGCACCATCAGGCGCCAAGCTAATCTGGCACTACCCTTGAATTTTCATGGTTGGCCCATCGCCTGCAGCTGATACTTAGTTTTAAAGTAAAACCTCTAATGGGGTTGAATGAGTTAGTGTCTCTTTTTATCCAGTCTTTTATTTGAGGACTATTTCTAAATGTTGCCTATAGGGCCTCCTGTGTAATACCTGCAGTAGAACCTGTTTTAAGCAATCTGCCTGGATAGTGGTCTCTCAAGAAAGGTCAAATATGACCATCATTTAGGTCATTCAGAACAGGTTTTGCTGTAAAGGGACACATTGAAATTAACTTCTTTTGTGAGGAAGCATCATTTAAGGTTGCAGCACTTGGCACATTTCACGCCGATGTGGTGTGCATCTATACCAACCATGTTTCATCTAATCCTGAAATTGTTGCAGACTGCTTGGACGCGGATCGATGTTTGTGTTTTCCCACCAACAGTTTGAGCAACTTCTTGGCCTTTCACCAGTAAGGAAAGCTGAAAACCTTATGGACCTCGGTAGGTTGTCAAACTCACATGCATATAATAGACACATGCAGTATTCACACCATGGATATATGCACACATACATGCATGCAGGAACACACACATGCACAATTGGAAAATATCTACTTGCTCAATGTCCACTTTGAGCCCTGACCCAATATAACAAGATATGAGTCAGCTATGATAGTTTAAGGGTGGTGCCAGAATAGCTTGGCACTTTTGAGTTCAGGGATTGTGCCAGAATAGCTTGGCGCCTTCAGGCGCCAAGCTATTCTGGCGCTACCCCTGAACTATCATTGTTACTTTGTCTCCTAATCTGTATCATAATGATGTTTTCACAGGACGACACCCAAAAGTGGGAATTCTGACCTGAGCGCTTCGTGTGTTGATTTAAGCTTAACCAATTTAACCCTGAGGCACTACAGCAGGCGATTGATCCACCATGATAACTCAAGGGTAGTGCCAAATTAGTCTGATGATGCCAAGCTGATCTGGCACTACCCTTGTCTTATCATGGTCGATCCCTCTCCTACAACTGGTACATAGGTGGCGCCTCCAAAATGTGGGTCATATGGCTGTGGGTTTAACCCTTATTGTTCGGAATACACCAGGGTGTGAAATAAGTTTGACTAAAATAGGTCAAGGGTTGTGCCAGAATAGCTTGGCGCCTAGAGGCGCCAAGCTATTCTGGCACCACCCTTGAACTAAAGCCATCGGTCTATATCCTTGCCTGTAAGTACTGTAATGCAGCTTGCATATGGCAGTGTACAGATTTGAAGCTTTCAGCCTCGGTATGATATGGGTTAAATGGCTCTACCAGATGAACTTGGAATGGTTCCTTAACAATGACCAGTAAGCAGAAGGGTTCGGGCTGATGTCGGCGGTAGTCAACCCACACATGAGTGCACGCAGGCTGACTGCGGCCAGTGCAGGCCCGATGACCTTTTGCACACAGTTCACCTACATTAAACTTTTGATGAGGTTGTGTGCTACGTCTTTGTGTTTAAAGTTGTACTGAAATCTTATCTTAACCCCTCAGATGTTAATTTTTTTTATAAAAGCCCAGCGGTGTGTCTTTTCCACTGAACAGTATTGTCGGTAGTAGGTAAGGGGTTAACAACATTGGATATTAACCCATATCATACTGAGGCTAAAAGCTTCAAATTTGTACACTGACATATGCATGCTACATTATAGTATGTACAGATAAGGGTATAGACTAATGGAGTTGGTTAAAGAGTAGTGCCAGAATAGCTTGGCGCCTAGAGGCGCCAAGCTATTCTGGCACTACCCTTGTACTATTTTAGTCAAACTGATTTCATACACTGGTGTATTCCAAATGATAAGCCCCCACCCGGGTCTGCCCTGGGGGACTTGCGTGGGGTTAACTACTTTTTAGTTTCCAGGGTCACCCTGGTCAGCCCCACAGGGTGGGTTTTCCCCTCTATTCTGGGGCATGTGTTTCTGTTTTCCCGTTTTTTCCATTCACCTGTATTTTCCTTTTTTGCACTCTCCCTACTGTCTGCGCTGTCTGTAGCTCTTGATATTGGATGTGTGTTGCTAAATGGTCTTAGGTTTATCTAGCGTTTTAGACCAGCTAGCGACATATATTCAATATTCTGTTTAGTTGTTTTTTTTCACAAGCAGTGTAGGCACGTCCTGAGAAAGCCTTGTTGCTGTTGGGACGTTAAGCAATGTACAACCAACCAACCGAATGATAAGGGTTAAAACGCTTCAGGCCACACATCATCTACTAGCAACCTTTGAACACTACAACAAAAGCAGCTGGGGCCTTGTTTCCTTCCTTCATAGTCTGTGACGTTCCAAGTTCACCGTAACATTTTCATTCCATTGTGTGCTGATAGGTGCCGGTGATGGTGAGGTGACTAAAGTGATGGCTGCTTATTTCCAGAACACCTACGTCACAGAGATGTCATCCACCATGATCAAACTCCTGAAGAACAAGGGCTATAAGTAAGAGCGTTCTAGCGTTATACATTTGACCCAAAAATGTTGTTGCCCTTTGAATTATGTGTGCCCTTTGAATTATGTTTGCCCTTTGAATTATGTTTGCCCTTTGAATTATGTGTGCCTTTGTTGGCATAGATGATGTTCTTTATGATACATGGATGCTCCCTCAAGAGAAGCCTTGAAGGGAAAGAGTGTCACTAGCTACAGAACTGTTCGCTGACGCTCTTTACTTGAAGGGAAAGAGTGTCACTAGCTACGGTACTGTTAGGTGATGCTCTTTACTTGAAGGGAAAGAGTGTCACTAGCTACAGAACTGTTAGCTGATGCTCTTTACTTGAAGGGATAGAGTGTCACTAGCTACAGAACTGTTAGCTGACGCTCTTTACTTGAAGGGAAAGAGTGTCACTAGCTACGGTACTGTTAGGTGACGCTCTTTACTTGAAGGGAAAGAGTGTCACTAGCTACAGAACTGTTAGCTGACGCTCTTTACTTGAAGGGAAAGAGTGTCACTAGCTACAGAACTGTTAGCTAACGCTCTTTACTTAAAGGGAAAGAGTGTCACTAGCTACGGTACTGTTAGGTGACGCTCTTTACTTGAAGGGAAAGAGTGTCACTAGCTACAGAACTGTTAGCTGATGCTCTTTACTTGAAGGGATAGAGTGTCACTAGCTATGGTACTGTTAGGTGACGCTCTTTACTTGAAGGGAAAGAGTGTCACTAGCTACGGTACTGTTAGGTGATGCTCTTTACTTGAAGGGATAGAGTGTCACTAGCTACGGAACTGTTAGCTGATGCTCTTTACTTGAAGGGATAGAGTGTCACTAGCTACGGTACTGTTAGGTGATGCTCTTTACTTGAAGGGATAGAGTGTCACTAGCTACAGAACTGTTAGCTGACGCTCTTTACTTGAAGGGAAAGAGTGTCACTAGCTATGGTACTGTTAGGTGATGCTCTTTACTTGAAGGGATAGAGTGTCACTAGCTACGGTATTGTTAGGTGATGCTCTTTACTTGAAGGGAAAGTGTGTCACTAGTTATGGAACTGTTAGCTGATGCTCTTTACTTGAAGGGAAAGAGTGTCACTAGCTACGGTACTGTTAGGTGATGCTCTTTACATGAAGGGATAGAGTGTCACTAGCTACGGTACTGTTAGGTGATGCTCTTTACTTGAAGGGATAGAGTGTCACTAGCTACGGTACTGTTAGGTGATGCTCTTTACTTGAAGGGAAAGAGTGTCACTAGCTACGGTACTGTTAGCTGGCGCTCTTTACTTGAAGGGAAAGAGTGTCACTAGCTACAGTACTGTTAGGTGATGCTCTTTACTTGAAGGGATAGAGTGTCACTAGCTACAGTACTGTTAGGTGATGCTCTTTACTTGAAGGGTTAGAGTGTCACTAGCTACGGTACTGTTAGGTGATGCTCTTTACTTGAAGGGAAAGAGTGTCACTAGCTACAGAACTGTTAGCTGACGCTCTTGACTTGAAGGGAAAGAGTGTCACTAGCTACAGAACTGTTAGCTGACGCTCTTTACTTGAAGGGAAAGAGTGTCACTAGCTACAGAACTGTTAGCTGACGCTCTTTACTTGAAGGGAAAGAGTGTCACTAGCCACAGTACTGTTAGCTGATGCTCTTTACTTGAAGGGAAAGAGTGTCACTAGCTATGGTACTGTTAGCTGGCACTCTTTGCTTGAAGGGAAAGAGTGTCACTAGCTACGGTACTGTTAGCTGGCGCTCTTTACTTGAAGGCTTCTCTTGAGAGCGCATCCTCGTCTATGTCTTTAAATTGTCCATTTAGCCCCGACGCACTAAAGCAGGAGGTGGATCGATGATAATTCAAGGGTAGTGCCTGATCGGCTTGATGCCATTTCGCACCAAGCGAACCTGGCGCTGCCCTTGAATTATCATGATCGATCAACTCCTGCAGAAGTGCAACTGATACATAGTTGTTAAGTGAAACCTCCCCATGTTTAGAAACGCAGCCTTGGGGCTAAACGGGTTTCAGTGTTGTTCTCTTCAACAGGCTTTACATTGTACACGTCAGGTTTGCCTCAGGCAGGCTTTTACTTGGAGTCATAGCAGGTTTGCCCCAGACAGGCTTTTACTTGGAGACATAGCAGATTTGCCTCAGACAGGCTTTTACTTAGAGACATAGCAGGTTTGCCTCAGACAGGCTTTTACTTGGAGACATAGCAGGTTTGCCTCAGACAAAAAGGGTGGTTGTTCAGGGCATGTTGCACTGTACATGTATTTATTATTCCTGACTGCGGTGTCAAACTGTTTCAGAGTTCTTGATGTGCCTACTTGGGACCAGAGCGGTGTGACCTTTGACGTCATCAGCTGTTTGAATCTGCTGGACCGGTGTGACAAACCGGTCACTTTGCTGCACACCATGCGCAAGGCTCTTCGTCCTGACACCGGTCGTGTCATAGTAGCACTGGTCATTCCTTTCAAACCTTATGTAGAATTTGGTGAGTGTTCAAAGTAAGTTGTTGATGTTGCTTAGATAGACAGTGTGTCATCAAGTGCACTATATGTAGAATTTGCTGAGTGTTCAAAGCAAGTTGTTGATGTTGCTTAGATAGACAGTGTGTCATCAAGTGCACTATATGTAGAATTTGCTGAGTGTTCAAAGCAAGTTGTTGATGTTGCTTAGATAGACGGTGTGTCATCAAGTGCACTAATAAGACATGTTCAAACAATAGTTGTGATTTTTTAAGCATTTTGAGGATGACAAGAGTTTTGTTTTTTATTCCCCCTTTTTCTTTTAATGCGTTATATTTCTAGCCAGTTCCTCCTTTCTCCAGCCTTTTCCTTGAATGAAGACTTGTGTTTTGTTTGTTATTTATTTAGTGTTGCTTCTTGTCCATTGTGTTTTTATGTGTCTAGTGGTCATTTTGTTTGTCATGCAAGATTAGCTCATTATATATTACTGTACTTGCGCTCCTATTATAATGTTCTTTTATGATACTAATTGTTTCTTTGCACCTAACGGACTAAACAATAAAAGATTGATTTCTATTTGTGTGTCATGTATAAAATAATTTAAAAAAACTGGAGGATGAAAATCAGAACCATCTATGTTGTTGCTGTCTTGGTGTGCCTTTATCTTTATTGTTGGTTGTTCTTGCATCTTACTAATTTTGCTTGGTAGTTACATGTACATTTTTGACCATAATAGACGATTTTCGGAAACAGAAGTAGGTAAAAAAACAACAACTGTATCTTTGCATATATATATATATATATATATATATATATATATATATATATATATATATATATATATATATATATATATATATATATATATATATATATGCAAGCAGTCGATGAAAAGCCCAGGCAAACACGCAGTTGCATGTTGTTGTTGGCTTTTAACTCTTTGGAGATGTGCCGCAACCGGATTCACGGCGTAACGCCGCAAATCCGGATGTGACACATCTAGAAAGTGTTGATCCACCATTTGCATCAAAAGACATGCAGTTTTTACCTACATGTACTTTGATTTTTTGAAAATCATCTTTATTTTTTACAGATTCACCTGACCACATTCCAGCCGAGCTACTCAATATCAGCGGTGTGACATTTGAGGAGCAGGTCACCAATTTCGTTCGGGCAGTGTTTGAACCTGCAGGCTTTGAGGTTGAATTCTTCACACGGCTGCCTTACTTGTGTGAGGGAGACTTAAAACACTCATTTTACGTGCTGAACGATGCGTTGTTTGTGCTGAGAGCCAGGACTGGTACTTGATGCTGTGACAGAAGAATGGATCAAATATTCTGTTGTGAGAGAAAGTGTGAATCATACGTTTTTAGCACAAAAGGTGATGGTGTACCTGCATGTATACACACCATGATTTATTATTTTACAAGTATTTACAATTGTGCTTTGGAGTCTCTTCCATAAATTGTGTGCGCAGCCACAAGTGCTGTACAGTGTTGGGGTTTACCCCCCTACCGTTTGGCGGAAAAGATTCATGGTTATACTTTTTTTTGCCAAGTGGTATTGTCGGTAGTAGTCATGGATAATAAACCCAGCAAAGGTCCTTTGGCTGACGTTGGTGCCAGTGGGTCCACGCACAGCCATGCATGGGCCCACTGTGACCGATGTCTGCCAGAGGGTTTTTAAAACTTGTTTGTTGAAGTTTTCAGTTTTGTACATTGCTTGTGATTTTGTCGTGAGCGTCGTATATGTAGAGATAACATTACGACTGCCTTCCCATTACGCAGAGTAAATCACAAGTGCACAGATTGACAGACGCAATGGGACTTTAACAAGCAGTTTGTTTGTCAACCTGAGAATTGTTTATTACTGAAAATTTGTTATTTATTTTCAGTAATAATTTATTTATCTATACAATGAACATACTTCACATTTCAGTTCCAATCTGTTTCCTAGTCAGAACTGCGCACAGAAAGGAGTCTGACGTGTTTGTTTGTTTTTTCAAAATACATTACCGATGGCATTACTATCTGGAATACACTCTATTGCCTATAGATTTCAGCAAAAGTTGTGTGTAGCACACAACTGGGGAGGAGACACCGGGGATCCAAGCACTAGGACCCCGGGTGGCCTCCCCTTACTACCCTATCCCGGCGAGCACAGGGCGACCTCGTCAGTTTCACTCATAGCTCGACCGGGGACGGTCGAGTTTTTGCCTTTCTCCGTTCAACGGGTTTTTTCGTCTTCAGTGGTTTTTGACTTTGGGCTTGATTTGGAGTCTTTCGATTCAGCCCTGGACTCACTACATTCGTGGCTTTTCCTTTTGGCAATTGGACTAATTGTGAACTGTGCGCCGACCGGTTTTTACCGGCTCTGACTTTGTAAGCTTCACCCTTGGCTTGGCCTTGGGGTTCGACGACGCACGTGACTTGTGCCCTGCTGTTTTGTGCACGGTTGACTTTCTTCGCCTGCGTAGTTGGCCTAGGGCCTTATGGCTTCTTCTGTGTCGAAGACTTGCCTCCTTTGCGGGGACTTACAGTGGCCGGACGATGCACACGACTCTTGCTTGCCGTGTTCGGGCTGTTCTTCGGACAGAACGTGTGACGTTTGCGCCGCTTGGACGGAAGACCGGTGGTCGCGCATGTGGGACTTCTACAGGCGTGACCGGGCCCCTCGCCCGCTTCTGTCTCCCCGGGACCCTCCACGGGTGGACGTACTTCCCTCGGCGCTTCGGGCTCCTCTCCGCTCCGTCGTTCGGGCTGTCCGGCCCACAGGTAAGTCTCCTTCTTGTACCGTTACCTCGCAGGTTCTCCCTCCCCTCTCCGAGTCTTCGGAACAGGGTAGGCGAGTTTCGGAGTCACGCTCCCCACGCTCTGCTTCGTTAGCGCGTGGCTTGAGCCCCATATTGTTTCCCACCCCCCGCTCTGCTTCGGGCGAGCGGTCTGGGAGAGCTGAGCGTTCGTCGGCCACCCCCGGCTCTAGGTCTCCGGAGCGGGGGCGGGTGACGGAACGCAAGCATAAGAAAGAGTAAACGTGATCAGAAAAGCTCTCGCTCACGCACCGAGGCTTCGGAACGTGACTTGAGACCGTTAATAATGCTGCCTCCCCGCTCTGTGTTTTCCGAACGGGCACGGCATGCTTCGCTTTCTTCCCCCCCCCCCCCCCCCCCCCCCCCCCGCCCGCCCCGTCTCGCCTGGGCGGGCCCGGGGTGCGGTTGACTCTCGCCCCCCACGCTCCGAGGCGTCGGAGCGGGGGTCGCGTGCTCATAAATTGTCCCCGACCCGCTTCGCTTCGCCTGAGCGGGCTTGGCGTGACCATAGACTGTCCCCCTCCCCCCTCCCCCCCCCCCCCCCCCCCCCCCCCGTCTCGTATCGACCAGACGGGCCCGGTGTGACTCGGACCCTCGCCCCCCTCGCTCCGAGGCTTCGGAGCTGGGGCAGCGGGCTCATAAATCGTCCCCTCCCGCTCCGCCTTTCCTGAGCGGGCTTGGCGTGACCCTAGACTATCCCCCCCCCCCCCCCCCCCTGCCTCGTATCGACCAGGCGGGCCCGGTATGACATCATCGCGCGTCCTCCACGGTTCGAGGCATCGGACGTGGGGCCGCGTGCCCGGTATTCGTCCCCTCCCCGCTCCGCCTTTCCTGAGCGGGCTAGGAGAGACACTTTGCGGTCCCCCCCCCCCCCCCCCCCCCCCCGCACCGGTTCTCCCGGGCGGGTCAGGGGTGACCAGGCCACTTCCTCGGTATTCCGATCGCGGCTTTGTCACTCATGTCGGCTTCCGCGTGCGGATCCCGACTTCGAGGTGGACCGTCGCTTTGCCACGGTCCCTCCGTCGCCGCGGCGCCCCTCTTTGCGTGCGTCGCGGGCGGCTGCGTCTACCTCGCGCGCGGCGGTGCGGCGCTCTCGTAGCCGCTCGCCCCTTTCGTCTTTTGCGCGAGAGGATCAGTTTTTGGAACCGGACGTCCTCAGCCTTCATCCGACGGACTCGGCCTCGGCGATCTTCTTGCAGGACTCGGCGGCTGGATCTCCGTCCCGCCTTTCCGCTGTCTCGTCGGCCTCCGCCTCGTCAGACGTTGCCGGCCCATCGCTCGGATCACGCCCTGGGTGAGGCTTCCAGGCTTATCGCCAAGTACCTACCTCCCGACTTCTGTCCGCCTTCGCCTCCTCCGAAGAGACAGGCTTCGGCCATGGTCGACGCGCAGAGGCAAGTCAAGCGCCGCAAGTCCCTCCCGCAGCCAGCCGGCTTCCGGGACCTCACCGATGCTTTCTCCGCCCAGCTGCGAAACGACGCTTTCGGCGACACGGGATACTTTACCGCCGCTCGATGGCCGGTGGGAATCAACTTAAGCTTCCGCCAGGCATGGTACGCTGGACACTCCCAAGCCTTCGCCATACCTCTTCCAGCGGTGGATGCGGCGGCCTTAGTACAGGCGGGCGGCCGCAGACTCATCCAGAACTCGTGGCCTCGGCCTCTCGACAGGATCGCCTCCTTAGCGCGGAACTCGCTGGCGTGCTCGGGATTTTTGGAACTGGCTACCCAGGCAGCCCTGCAGTGCCTACAGGATACGTGGGACCTGGAGGTTCAGTCCCCGCTTCGTGACGTGCAGTCCATCCTGATAGCGGCCAACCGGGCCGCCTACCATTCTTCCGCCAACGCCATGGCAGCAGCTGCCAATTGCGACCTCTGGAGGAGGGATACCCTTTTGCGCCTCTGCTCGGACCTTCCCTTGTCAGTGAAGACCCAGCTCCGTCAAGCCCCCTTAGGTGGTCCTCAGCTGTTCGGCGACACTTGGCACACCGTTAAGGAATCTTCCAAGGACTTGTGGCCCAAGCCGGCATCTACCCCAGCCTCGACCCACTTTCGCGCCCCCCGCCCGGCTGGGGGTCGTGCCCGGCGGTCTTTCAGGCCCTCCGTTCCTACAGTCGGATCTTCACGAGGTCGGGCCCGTCCATTCCAGGCTCCTCAGGCCGGCCCCGCCCCTCGCCCTGCTTGGCCCCGCGGTGCCCGTAAATCGGGCCGTGGTCGGGCTCATTGACTCGCCCCCGCCTCCGCCCCCGCCCTCAGTACTCGGGTCTCCTGTCGGCGGGCGGCTGTCGCTCTTCAGCGATCTTTGGAGATTGCTGTTCCCGGACGACCCCTAGATTCTTTCCACCGTTACCTCAGGCCTGCAACTTTCGTTCCTGTCTCCTCCGCCTCTTCACAGGTCACCCATGTAGACCCAGGAACCGCTCGACGGCACACAGGCGGACGCTCTGCGCGGGGAAGTGGCGGCCCTCCTCACCAAAGCGGCGACAGAGGTGGTTTCGCGGCAGGACTCTCCGGCGTTCTACAGCCGACTCTTTCTAACTTATCAGCGCTGAAAACAAGTTCAGCGCTGAAAACAAGTTCATTTTGGCCCCTCGCTTCAGGATGGAGACGGCCAGGACACTCCGTGCGGCCATCCGGCCGATGGACTTTGCGATCAGCCTCGATCTGTCAGACGCCTATCTGCACGTCCCGATTCATCCGTCGTCTCGCCGGTACCTTCGGTTTGCCTTTGGGGGGATCGTCTACCAGTTCTGCGCCCTTCCTTTCGGCCTCAACATCAGTCCGTGGGTGTTTACAAGACTGCTCGACGCCGTGATAAGCCTACTTCCGTCAGCGCTCCTTGAGCCCGGCCTCCAATTACTTGGATGACCTTCTACTGCGCAACTTGGTTTCCGCAGCCCTCCAGACGGACAGGGATGCCCTGCTTTCCCTTCTGCGTCGTCTCGGTTTCCTGCTCAATTTGGGGAAATCTGATCTTTCTCCCTCACGACGGTTTCTACATCTGGGGATGGAATTCCTGACCGACCTCAACCTTGTCCGCCTGCCTCTGACCAGGCGACAGAAGATCGTCGACTTAGCGACTTCGATGGGGATGGGATCCTCCTTCACTGCCAGGGTCTGGCTTCAACTCCTGGGCCTCCTCAGTGCGGCTGCGGACCTGCTTCCCTTGGGCAGACTTTATGCTCGGCCTCTCCAGCTACATCTCCTTCTTCACTGGCGACCCTCCTCGGGCGCTCTGTCGGATCTTGTACCAGTCACTCCTCTGGCTCGTCCTCACCTCGAGAGGTGGGCGGACCTCGCTTGGCTGGCTTCGGGGGTGCCCCTACACTCCCCGCCGCCTCGGTGGTCTCTCTGTACTGATGCGAGCCAGGCCGGCTGGGGCGCGCACCTATTACCGGATTTTCTCTCGGCCTCGGGTGTTTGGCCTCGGGAGCTGTTAGGGAATCACATCAACTGGCTGGAGCTGAAGGCAGTTGGGTTGGCACTCGACGTTTGGCAGGAGACCTTGGCCAATCAGGAAGTCCTCGTGCTCTCCGACAACTCGACGGTGGTGGCTTACATACAGAATCAGGGGGGCACTCACTCGCCCTCCCTTTGCATTCTACTGTACCACCTTCTCCTCTGGTGCAGGGATCGGGGCATTACTCTACGAGCCCGCCACATCCCTGGCCACCTCAACGTGATTGCGGACGCCCTGTCTCGTCGCGGACAGTTGCTCCACACGGAGTGGTCCCTACGCCCGGATATTTTTCGCCTGATCTGCTCTCACTGGGAAACGCCGCTAGTGGATCTGTTTGCCATCAGATGGAACAACCAGCTCCCGGTCTACATCTCTCCAGTCCCGGATCCACTCGCTTGGGCAGTGGACGCGCTCGCCATCCCTTGGGACGGCCTGATTGCTTACGCCTACCCCCCGTCAGTCCTCATCCCGAAGGTGCTGCGGAAGCTTCTGGGATGCTCGGCGGTCCTCCTGCTGGTGGCCCCCTTCAACTGGACCAAGAGCTGGACCACGGACCTCCTCGCGCTTGCGACGGACCCTCCCCTGGAGCTTCCTACCCCTCCCACGATGCTCAAGCAGCCCCGTCAGCAGCTCTTCCATCCGTGCCCGGAACGCCTCCGCCTACACGCTTGGAGGTTGTCCGGCAAGCCCTCGCCGCTAGAGGTTTCTCGGATGCTGCAGTGGCGGCAATTGCAGCAGCCCGCAGACTCTCTACAAGGAAGGTGTACGAAGGCAAGTGGAGGGTCTTTCAGACCTGGTGCACCTCCCATGGACTCCCTCCCACTAACCTAGCCTCCCACCAACTGGCGGAGTTCTTCCTGTGGCTCTTCGACGACCAAGGCTTAGCCCCGGTCACCATCAAGGGCTACCGCGCTATGATCGCGGACACCTACCACCACCTGTGTCTTCCGGACCCAGGCGCCTGCAAGGATCTGTCGGATTTACTGGCTCACTTTGAACTCCGACGTCCGGTTTCACGTTCCCTAGTACCCCGGTGGGATCTTGCCTGGGTACTGACGTGGTTGAATACGGACCGGTTTGAACCCCTCCCCTTGGCTCGGTTCTCAGACTTGACCCGGAAAACCTGTTTCCTTCTGGCTCTCGTTACAGCGTCCCGAGTCAGCGAGCTTCACGCACTCTCGATGCTCCCAGCCTGTTTGCAGTTTCGGTCCGACGGCTCTGCACAGCTGCTCCCCGATCCGTCCTTCCTGGCCAAGAACCGCCGCCCCACGGCGGCCCCTCAGATGCTGACTATACGGCCCCTCCGTGGAGCGGACCTCTCCCCTGGATCGCGGCAACAGGACCCAGTGCGGGCGCTAATGATTTACCTGCGCCGCTCTCAGCCGCAGCGCCGGGGGCGCTCGCGCCTCTTCTTACCTTGTCCGCGGGCAGACACCACATCGCGGCCCAGACCGTGTCATCCTGGCTGCGGTGGGTGATTAGGTCAGCCTACCAGGACCTCTCCCCACGCGGCGCTGAGCTTTTACAAATCCGGGCGCATGAAGTGAGAGCAGTAGCCACCAGTCTAGCCCTGGACCGCAACTGCTCGGTCAAAGATATTGTGACAGCGGGTGGCTGGCGCTCAGACTCCACTTTCGCACGCTTCTACCTTAGAGACCTATCCAGCCAACGTGACTCCCTGGCACGAGTGGGCGACATCTCCGCGGCCCAGCACTCCCTCCGAGCGCCGCTGGCGTCTTAGGTACGTCATAGCTGAAATTGTCGGGAGTTCTCTCTCGATGGGGCCGGCGGAGTGGTTGGGTTATGGTTAGGTACGGCACCCTCCGCCTGTTCGCCATTCTTCCAGATAGTAATGCCATCGGTAATGTATTTTGAAAAAACAAATGAATTTTTTTTCTAAAATGTATTTTTTTGAAAAATACTTACCGATGGCATTACTCGGATGGCCCTCCCACCTGCCCCGCTTGCCTCTTGTGGCTAAGTGTGAAACTGACGAGGTCGCCCTGTGCTCGCCGGGATAGGGTAGTAAGGGGAGGCCACCCGGGGTCCTAGTGCTTGGATCCCCGGTGTCTCCTCCCCAGTTGTGTGCTATACACAACTTTTGCTGAAATCTATAGGCAATAGAGTGTATTCCAGATAGTAATGCCATCGGTAAGTATTTTTCAAAAAAATACATTTTAGAAGAAAAATTCATATTTCATCTTAAAAAAAAACATTCTTTTGATATCACTGTTTGCAATTTCCTTCTTTAATTTTTTTTCAAAACGCAACAACTCTCTTGGAGTGACTTGAAACGCAAACTGATGTCACCTATTGCTGTCAGTGTTAACAGGAGTGTCCCGCCGTGGCAGTTACTGCGTGCCTTTATCACACGTGAATTGAGATATTGTTGTATCATGTGGGTGGTAACACAGTAAGCAAAGGTCCACGGGCCGACGTCAACTGCAGTGGGCCCGCGCACGACTGCGCGGGCCCGCTGCAGTTGACTTCGGCCTGAGGGTCTTGTTTTTACAGGGAAAAGGGTAGGAATTGTGTACATTTTATTGTATGATGTATTACCGTTATACCTACCAAAGTGAGCATAGAATGCACACAATGATAAACACAAGAAAAGAGAAACATGGACGGTCTTGACTGAGGTTTAACCCTTTCTCTACGTCATGTTTTTCATGTCGTATTCCTACATATTTTTCCAGAGTCAATCATTATTTTGAAATACTGTTTGTACATATACAGCAGAACCTGTTTGGAGTGACCACAATATGAGAAATCGCCTGTCATCAAAGACTATCATTTAGGTTGTCATGCATGCACTAAAATGATATTGGTCTTTAAAGACAGGTGACTGTTTTCCTTCAAGGCCTCTTTTGAGAGTGTGCCTGTCTTTTTACGGTACATTTTTCTTGTACAAAATGTTGCTGAAAACAGATTCTGCTACATTGTTTCATGGTACAATTGTTTGTGTCGTACAAAAGGTAAAAGGATGCTTTATTTGTATGGCGAGTGTCGGTGACTTGATATAGAATGAACACCTTTCAGAATGTTATTAAACATGGATGCTCGAGACCATTGGCTAGTTGGTTGTAGCATGTGTGTGTGTGTGTGTGTAAACGCATGAATGAAAGTTTGGTTTTTGTTTAATCCTGTTTGGTCTGTACTGCACACAGACATGCAGTTTGCAATGGGCTAATGTGCCAAAGTCCAATGTATTTGTAACCCATTTAATCCTGAGTAAAAATTGTGTATTGTCCTTGTCCGTCATTTTAGAGCGAGGTGGTGCCAGAATAGCTAGGCGCCTCTTGGCACTAAGTTATTCTGGCACTACCCTAGAACCATCATAGTCATGTTTATTTCAAAAAGTATCGGGATGGAAATGGTTAAGCCCCCTTCTAATTGTAGCATGTTCATAGCATAACATGTCTATATAAGTTTTCCCGTTTGTTTCCCAACGTATATCCGTCAAGTGACTGATTGGTGAGGGGTTTGGGCAGCTCAAAATTCTGCATTGCAAAATTCAGAACCGTGTTATTCTGTGATCATCGGTGTAAGGGAAGCGACCAGTAAGAAATTAAGCTGAGGTATGCAATTGTAATTACTTCCCTTGAATCGTCGGAGTGAGTTGTCGTAATCTAATATTTTCATTTTAATGTTCGCGATTTCCTCCTCCCTTTACCAGTTCGGAGACAGACTTATTTTACGGCATAATTAGGCAGTCAGACTTCTGTCGAGGTTTCATTACGAGTGGTATGTTTGCATTTTACCGAATTGCTGGAAATGGGTCTTTCGAACCCATTTTCGACATCAATGGCAGACGACGCTTGACAAAAATGATGCTCCACTGGATTTTGCGAACAGTAAGTCCTTTTCTGAAAACGTATTCAGACAAAACAGCTAGTTAAGAGTGCAGTCGTGTTTCCATATGTACTGTACACACTGTATATATTTTTTAAGGTTTACGATATTCGTAAAATCTGCACTTTTCTACTCAGGTTTCTCTGCTGACGCTTCCGCTGTCAACTTTTCAAACACAGAGGTGCGACAGGGCACGCTCAAGGCTGGTGCGGCGTGTTGTGTACGAGGTGAGGATTAATATGTACCGGATTCCTTACCTCATGTTTTCTGCTTACATTGAGGTTGCTTATTTTCTGTTTTCTTCTTTGCACGGATTGAGCTTGCCTTTGGCCATGCGTGTCACGTTTTTGTCAAAGCACATGATGACTTGCAGTCCATGTATGGATGTTTTTTCTCTTTCTTTCAGAAGATACAGCCAGCATTTTCAAAAATTGGCGCCGACTTCTCTCATGAGTGCCCATTTGCCCCAGCTCGCGACCGATACAGGGTGCAGGAGCAGCACAAGTCGGTGGAAACGGGAGCAAGGTGGACGTGTCATTTTTGCGGCAAAGCCTTTATTTCAGAATACTATCTTGACATGCATTTTGATAACAGACATAAGGACTACCAGGAGGTGAGAAAATAAAAGTACTCTTAACCCGTTAGCCCTGGCTGCACTACAGCAGGAGATGGATCGACCATGATAATTCAAGGGTGATGCCAGATTACCTTGGTGCCATCAGGTGCCAAGCTGATCTGGCACCACCCTTGAATTATCATGGTCGATCCATCTCCTGCATCTAGTACATGGATGTTGGTAGACGCATCCAAAATTTGGGAAAGATGGCCTTGGGGTTAGATGGGTTAACCCCCTTGTGAATGGAGCCACCAGTCCTGTTTACAATACCACTGCAAAGTTAGTGAATGCTTTAGTCACGAGCCGTCTTGACTACTGCAATTCTCTGCTTTTTGGTCTTCCATCTGAGCAGATTAGCCGCCTTCAGCAAGTTCAAAATAATGCTGCAAGGCTCGTGAAGCACAGGCGAAAACAAGACCACGTAACTCCTATACTGAAACTGAAAGACCTTCACTGGCTTCCAATCCAATCCCGTATACAGTTTAAGATTGCGACCATTGCATACCGCCACTTTGATGACAGTCTTCCGTCATACCTTTCCTCCAGTCTGATCACTTACCAGCCCTCTCGCTCACTGCGTTCATCGGGAGAGAAACTTCTCAAAGTTCCAAAGTACCATCTCAAATATGCCGTATGCCGGTGAACGCTCTTTCAGATGTACTGCTCCTTTAATTTGGAATTCCTTACCGACTGAGCTGAGAAATGCCTCCCCCCTTACGCAGTTCAAAGCAAAGTTAAAAACTCACCTTTTCTCGCAGACTTTTGTGTGATCTCTACGGTTTTCTGTACACACACACACACACCCCCCCCCCCCCCCCCCCCCCCCCCCCCCACTGCAGACTCTGTGTGTGTGCGTCATTTTCGCCTGCGCATTGAGTTATATTATAAATATGAGAAATGCGCCATATAAATACCATGTATTATTATTATTACCAGGGGCTGATGCACATGGGGGTTAAAAGGAAACGACACACTTCTACACTGGCTTAACTCATTCAGCCCGACGCACATATTTCCCAATTTTGGAGGCATCATCTAATAACTATGCACCTGTTGCAGGAGATTGATCGACCATGATAATTCAAGGGCAGTGCCAGATTAGCTTGGTGCTGACAGGCGCCAAGCTAATCTGGCACTACCCTTGAATTATCATGGTCGACCCATCTCCTGCTGTAGTGCGTCGGGGCTGAATGGGTTAACCCATTTATCCCCGATACACATTTCAGCAGGAGATGGATCAACCATGCTCATTCAAGTGTAGTGTCAGCTCTTGGTGCCAGATGGTTCCAAGGTAATCAGACACTACCCTTGAATGAGCATGGCTGAGATTGATCCATTTCCTACAACTGTACCGTCTTTAGGTGACACCATTGGGAAATGGGGCCATGGGGTTAAGTGGTTGGGAGGGGGTTATTTTGGATTCACCATATTGTGAAATGGCATTTTCTGTCGAATAAATTGTGTGCATGAACTGGCTTTTAATCTTTTAGCAGTTTACCTGATGATGCTAGGGATTGATGAAATAATTTACTTCTGCAAAGATATATATACATTCCTTGTAAAACAAAGTGTGTGTTCGGGAGAGGGGGGTTTACTGTGGAAATATGGATCATTTACAGTCATATTCTTTTTAGCATAATCATACTTACAACAGTACTACCCAAGGAAGATTCTAAAGTGGGGGGACAGGGGGGGAAACCTTGCCACAGGCCTACAGTATAGTCTGCAAGTTATCTTCTTTGCAGTAATTTGTGCCTCGCTTTCAGGAGGTGAATGCATTATGCTTGGCGGAAGCTTGCGAGGAGTTTCGGTGTGATGTTATCGGCCGTGCCATCATCCCCGACTACTGGGACATCGCCCTGTGCCTTGAAGATGACATGAAGAGTATTCATCGCAGATGTTCGGTAGGCACTGAGATCAGGGCTCAGTTGTGCGAGTGAGCTTCATCTTGCGCGAGCCACTAAGCAGGGTGCTCTGCTACAGCGGGGTTAGCATCATGTCGCTATCGTGGAGCACCTTGCTTAGTGGCTGGCGCAGGACTAAGCTCACTCGTGCAATTGGCCCCAGGTTTCTAATGCTTGAACTAATTTAGACCAAATCCAACGTCAGTTTGCCTTCATGAACAGTATGCCAGAGCTTCTTAGTCAGACCAAGCCAAGGTTTTCAGTTCGTCTTCATTCAGAAGGCTCTGACTGCTTATTGAGGCCAGGGTAACACTTTTAGTTAACCCTCTTAACCCCACAGCCGCATTTCTAAACTTTTGGAGATGTTGCCCAACGACTATGTACTAGTTGTAGGAGATGGATTGATCATGATAATTCAAGGGTAGTGCCAGATGAGCTTGGCGCCTTCAGGCGCCAAGCTCATCTGGCACTACCCTTGAATTATCATGATCAATCCATCTCCTGCTGCAGGCTCCCGGGACTAAATCGGGTTAACCTGCATGAGTAGGAAGCCCGTCGAGCCTCCCTATTTTGGCGCCTCCCTTTGATTGTCCGTCATATTGTGTAGTGTGTAAGGAATCACTTCAATAAAATTGAGATTTTTGTGCGTGCAGGCAATGGTGGATTCCTGTGTTCCTTCAGGCTTGACGCAGAATGAAACAGCATGGCTTACAGGTGAGGCAGATCATCAGGCTGAAACCCCATTCTGTGTGTGCCCATGTTGTGCATGTTCACGCACACCACCACCATCAATTTAGTTGTTTAAACATACGGTTCTTTCAAATGTACGGAACTGTATAAATTTGAAATTGACAGAATACATTGTGTGTGTTAACCCATTCAGCCCTGACGCACTACAGCAGGAGATGAGTCGACCATGCTAATTGAAGGGTAGTGCCAGATAAGCTTGACGCCTAATGGCGCCAAGCTAATCTGGCACTATCCTTCAATTAGCATGATTGATCCGTACCCTGCAAATGGCACATGGTCGTTAGGTGACCCTCCAAAAGTCGGGAAATGCAGCCTTGGCGTTATCCCTCATCATTCGGAACACACCAGTGTGTGGAATAAGTTTGACTAAAATAGTTAAGGGGTGGTGCCAGAATAGCTTGGCGCCTCTAGGCGCCAAGCTGTTCTGGCACCATCCTTGAACTAAAGCCACTGGTCTATATCCTTATTTGTAAGTACTATTATATTGCTTGCATATTTCAGTGTACAAATTTGAAGCTTTTAGCCTCAGTATGATTGGGGTTAACTGAGTTAATGACAGAGACATACAAGTTCATACAAATTGTTAAACCTTTGGCTGTCAGTAGTGGCTTTTGTCACGATAATTCCTGCAGGAATCATCGCAAATAAAAACCGCTACTGACCGCCAAAGGGTTCAGTGCCTGTCCATAGCAGTAGAGCCAGTGCACAAAAGTTCATCGTACCAATTTCAGCTAGTGGGCCTAAGCGCAAATATGCATGGGCCGACAGCTGCAGATGTCAGCCTGATGTTCTCTTGCTTATTGGAGAGGTGCTGGCGACTTCAATGGTACATGTATTATGCATTTCTGGATCGCTTTCACTCTAGTGTCTTCGTGTTCTTTTCTCGTTTCACTTCAGCAATTACTATGGAAGAGCTGTGTTCCTACCTGACTTGTGCCAAGTACTGGGAAATACCTTTTCAACCTGTAAGTACATTTCCTCAGGTGAGATATGCAGCATGTGGCATATAGACATATCCAATTGCGCCACATCTCAGAGATATATGGCATATAGATGTATCCAAATGCACCACATCTCAGAGATATGCAGCATGTGGCATATAGACGTATCCGAATGCGCCACATCTTAGAGATATGTGGCATATAGATGTATCCAAATGCACCACATCTCAGAGATATGCGGCATATAGACGTATCCAAATGCGCCACATCTCAGAGATCGGCATATAGACGTATCCAAATGCGCCACATCTCAGAGATAAGCGGCATATAGACGTATCCAAATGTGCCACATCTCAGATATGTTCATTTCTTTATGACTTGGGTGGGGCGATGATTCCTGTGAAGGATGTGTTTCTGTACATGCGTGTGGACATGCGACTGTCTGCATGTTGTGCACTCGGTTTACTCACTCAGACTTTGAGGCGCATTTCTTTAACCCATATCATACTGAGGCTAAAAGCTTCAAATGTGTACACTGCCATATGATAGCTACATTATAGTACTTACAGATAAGGATATAGACCGATGGCTTTAGTTCAAGGGTGGTGCCAGAATAGCTTGGCGCCTGGAGGCGCCAAGCTATTCTGGCACTCCCCTTGAACTATTTTAGTCACACTTATTTCACACACTGGTGTATTGGGAAGGTATCTTTAATCCCTAGTCTACTGTTGACAACACCGCTGAGTGGAAGGACATGTATACATCTGTTTTGCCTGTTGGTATCAGCAGTAAGGGTCAAGGAGTTGAAGGTCAATTGTGGGAGATGCACCAACCATGATGGTTCGAGGCTAGTGTGAAATTTGCTCGATGCCTCTCAAGGCACTTTGCTAGTCTGGCACTACACATGTATTATCACGGTGGCCATGAGAGAGAGATGTCTACATTAACCATTTAGCTGACAGCAGGTGATAGATTGAGCATGATAATTCAAGGGTAGTGCCAGATTAGCTTGCGCCTGAAGGCGCCAAGCTGATCTGGCACTACCCTTGAATTATCATGCTCAATCCTTCACCTGCAAATGATACAGTCATTAAATAACACTTACAAAATTTGGCAAGTGGGACCGCTGGGTGAAATGGGTTACCAATGATATATAAAAGAATAAAGGAGCAGTGCATTTCTCGTGAAATGTTTTATTACTTTTTTTCAGGACAACCATGTCAACATAAATGGCCTGTACGTCATCCTAACAGTGCTGGTACTCTCAGGGCTGGTCGTCTATTATTGCGTTTTCGTCACATACTTTTAGTGAGTGCTTGTTACTTGTGACTTTTTAATGGAGTGCTCGTTACTTGTGACTTTTTAATGGAGTGCTCGTTACTTGTGACTTTTTAATAGAGTGCTCGTTACTTGTGACCACTGCGAAGAGGTTATACGGACTCAAGGACATGCACAAGGGAGTTTATTTATTTAGCTGAATACAACAGATGAGGTACACATGCACCTTCTAGGCTCGGCATGCTGACACGCAGTGTTTGCAGTGTCTGGCGAGCAAAACTTTGCTTGCTGCAATATTGCCTTCTTGGCACACACTACTACATGCGCATGTGTGTTCGTACCGTGTGCTCTGCCACTACAGCCGACCATTGCTGATTGGCCGAGGGAGATTGTGGCTGGCCTATTGTGAGGTGCCACAGAAAAATCAAATCGTTCTATATAATAATAATAATACATAGTTCTTGTATAGCGCTGTTCTCCAGGAAAACACTGGACTCACTGCGCATGCACAACAGCACACCCTTTCTCTCAGACACACTCACAATTAAACACTACTTTAAACCACCCCATTTCTTCCCAACACTTTACATCCACTTCCTCTAGGATCAGAATAAAAGGCAGTCAGTCAACAGTTAGCTAAAGGTGAGCTAAGTGTTAAATGTCCGACAGAAAAGAAAAGTCTTTAAGTGAGCTTTGAACTGTGACAATGTGGGCAGATTCCGTATTTCAGTTGGCAGCGAGTTCCACACACTTGGGGCTAAAAAGGTGAAAGAACGCTCCCCGACAGTTTTCATGTTAAGCTTCGAGAGTTTTAAAGTTTTTCACTTGAGGAACGGAGGGTACATGATAGCTGATAAACAGCACAGTGGCACAGTGTTTGGTGGCAACATTGGTGACCTTGAGCCACATGTCCGACACATTGAAATATTAATTTTTCTCTAAAATGTATTTTTTCGAAAAATACTTACCGATGCCATTACTACAAGGAACAACCTATAGCTAGCGTAATTTTAGCCCAAAAACTTACGATGTGTACCTTTAGGGGCAGGGGAGGCCACCAGGGGTGCCGTGACCTGAGAGATAGTAACTATGGGCGGAAATGGACAATTTATATCTATCCCGAATTTCCAGGATTTTTCGACCGCTTACTCCCATGCCTTGACGCCGCCCGTTTTTCTATGTTTCTCCTTATTTTTTTCAGTAAAATAAAGGTTTCCAAATTCAATGTCATTAAAATTAATATTTTTTATTATAAAATGAATCAAGACGAATTACTTCTTCTAAATGATATCAATGCTGTAGAAAACAAAGACTTAGACTCGAAAAAACAGCGCCTTCTTTCTGTAGTTGTGTCAGGCAAATCAAAGACTTATCTCGGAAAACAATACATGACAGAGGATATTGAATCTCTCACCGCTGACGAGCTAATCAAGCTTCATTCTAAATATGAAAACCACATTGCTTCACTAATGACACGTGATTTAAGTCGATCTCTTGTATGCCTATACACAAAAGCAGTGAGTCACTTTCTACCTGTGGATAGTGACAGCCTATCACACGACCTTGAAAGCAATCCTATTGTTTCAAGTTCAATTGGCAAATTAGCATGTGTCATGTTTTACAAGTTTGGAAATTACCTTGCACCTGTCGTAACATTACTAGTTACTGGGAGCCATATTGATTTTTCAAAATTAAATTTTACTGCAGAAGAAAATGGACGAAACCCAGACGACTCCACAACCGAACCCCAGTCCAGTTTTGACACAGGTTCAAACTGTGACGAAGACTAAAAGTCCAGGCAGG
This sequence comes from Semisulcospira habei, assembly GCA_036245525.1. Taxonomy (NCBI): domain Eukaryota; kingdom Metazoa; phylum Mollusca; class Gastropoda; family Semisulcospiridae; genus Semisulcospira; species Semisulcospira habei. Next base: position 143,942,233 of record BTPG01000002.1, on the reverse strand, counting down.
GTTGAGGCTGGAAAAAGATTAGCCGAATATAATAGGCAAAAAAAATTACAGCTTAAGGCACAAACAGAAATGACTCATGTAACTGATCCACCGTCAGGATCGTCAGGACCTGTGTCAATACCGTCAGGGCCGTCACTCTCTCATCAAAGTGAGAGACAAACAACCCAGTCTAACACTGACCCCGAACCTCAATCAACAAAATATATAATTGCCGGATTTGTTGTCGGATTTGGTTACGTACGTTATCAATTATACAAAAAATACAAACCACAGACTCGTACAGTGACCAAAAAATCAGACACTCCAAAAACAAAACCAGAAGTCGCCACATTACCAGTAACACCCAAAGCCGTTGACCCATTTTATATGCAGTAAATAAAAATATTATTTTAATTTTTCTTGCCTAACAAATGAATGACACAAAGAACTTGATGAACCTTGTCTATCACTCTGCCGTAATCAGTGGATTAGCAGTAGCTTATTCTATGCTAGGAAAAAATCTACTCAAAATGAAATCAGCAGACTTGAGTAGACTCGATTTTGAAGACAGCGCTAAGCTAATTGTAGTTGTCACAGCGTCGATTGCGACAAAAGATTTTCTTGTCAAGCAGGGAATTATTCCCGAAAATGTTTCTATGTAAATAAAAATAATATGGCGACAATAGCTATTATGATTGGTGGAGCGATGGTTAACGCATTGGCTTTCAGTGGCTCAAACTATCTCTTTTCAAAAATGGGTAGAGAAGAATCTGCAGAAGAAATGAAACGTCACAATGAGGCATCAGAAAAACTTGCTCAAGCCCAGCAGGAATATGAAAAGAATAGAATTGAGAAACTTGATTTCATCAATGAAAGATTGAGGCTTGAAGGTCACGCACAGCATACGTTTTCAAATACAGACGAAGCAATCAGGGAATATTTTCTTGTCACAGGTGAAGACATGTCTATCCCGAAACCGAAACTAAGTGACTATTACAAACCGAGTACAGAACAAAGAAACGGAGAGATAATCTTTGTTCTAGTGGGAATGACATTTGTTTATTTTACAGGAGTTTTCATTGCTAGAAAAAATGGCAGCCGAAAATAAACTATCAAAAATATATTACTCACCATCAGGGTATTGGAAAGGGCAAACAGCTATTGAAAAATTACATGCCGCTGTGGGCGGAGATATAACACTCAATCAAGTCAAGCAATGGTTACAGAGACAGGCAATTTGGCAGATATATCTCCCTGCTCCAAGAAAGATAACAAGACCTCATTTTGAGAACACAACACCAAATGACACACACCAAATGGACCTTTTGTTCTTACCACATGACACAATAAGAAAGAAACGATACAAGTATGCATTAACTGTTGTAGACATTGCTTCAAGGTACAAAGACGCTGAACCCATATCTGACAAAACTGCTAACACTGTAGCAACTGCTTTATCTAGTATCTATAAAAGAGGCCCCTTAAGATACCCCAGACTAGTGCAGGTTGATGATGGATCTGAATTTAAGGGCGCAGTTAATCAGTTATTTGCTAAGCATGGCGTACTGGTCAGACGTGGTATTCCAGGCGTGCACAGATCGCAGGCAATTGTTGAAAACTTTAACAAACAGTTATCAGAAAGACTTTTCAGTTACCAGTATTCTAAGGAACTCATGCATGACACCCGTAACACTGAATGGGTAAAGAGATTACCACATGTGATAAAAGCAATGAACAATGAAGGACACCCAAAACCTGCTGATGCTATTAAATTGAAAACAATTACAGAGCCAAAAACAGGACCAACCCCGGCACCAGACACAAGTTTATTTACTAAACAGGTGAGATATTTATATCAGCCAGGGGAGGCTGAGAATGACGACAGACGCAGGGCAACAGACCCCATCTGGTCAACGTCTGTACACAATATAAAAAAAAAAATTCCCGGTCCAGACGCAACAATATATTACCTGTACGACCCTGCACCCCAGAGGGCATTTGTCAGAGAAGAATTACAGATTATTCCCCCAGACACCGTTACTCATTTCAGTAACTAAGTCGTCAATTAATTCATCAACCAGTTCATCACAAATATCTTCAGATAACTTGAGCCTGTAATGTCCAGGTGCATAAGCTTTTTCTTTAGTGTGAAACACTCGTTTCGTGTCTCCAACTGCAAGTGACTTCTTATGTGTTTGGATCATTTCAAGATTATGTTTGTTTGATCTCAGTGACTTGTTTGGATAATCAGGCATTAATGCACCATCTAACACTTGCTTGTAATGTTCATGACGAATGTCTTTATTTTTTATTGCTGTTTTTTTTATTCCTTTGGCTTTCGAATGACTACCCTTCTGGTGCAGTATAGAATACATTTTTGATCTCAGTCCAACGTACTCAACTATAGGCACACCATTCAGTTCATCCTTAAACTTACCAGGTACTTTTTTGTTTTGTGTGCTGTACAGCGGATGATCCTTAGGGTAGTCAGACGTGTCGTACATGTGTAACTCTGTTTTCATGTCTTCGTAAAAGTCTTCAGTAGGCACGTCTATGATCATAGAGTCAGTGTCAGTGTATAGCAGACGACACTCAGGATATTTTGGTTTGAAGTAATCGTAATAAAATTCAAGCATCAACAGTTTTGACAACTCCAGAATTGCCATACCAATGAATACTGGCTTGTCCAGTTTGACAATCTTTTTTTTGAGTGACACAGCATACAATGATGAATGAAACTCTTTATACCCTGTATACTGTGGCTTACCTGTAAGTTTAATTGCACCCAATTCAGTTGTGACCAGTCTCACATCTTTTCTGTGATGAGGATTTTCCATTGTCTTGCCAAAACAGGCATTGTTCATAAGCTTAAAGAAGTCTTTGTCAAATGCAGTGTTGCCGTCTCTGGCACGCAATGTTGTGTTCTTCATTATGTAATCTTTCATGAAAGCACTCTGATCAAATTGAATTCCTCTGTGAACTTTCTTTAATACTAACCCATGTCTGATGTAAAACTGCAGCAAGCGGTAGTGACAAACGTAATTGAATTTGTCATTTAAATTTGGTACAAGTTTGGTGTCTTCTTTTTTCCCTGTCATACTCATTTTCTCAACAGCTAATGGATAATCATTATGGTAATCGTGTAGGTGGTGTGGATACTCTAGGTCGACTTCAAAGATCCAACCCTTCGCGTCGTTTCGGTCAAGATTCATAATATTGTTAGTTAACCCTGTTATGTCATACTGTGACAAATCATACAGACAAAAGTTTTTCAAGGGCAATAACTCACACATTGCGAACCCATACAAATTGTTCGAGTCAAGGTACGTAATGAATGACCTTGACCTCGAGGGGTCAAACCCAAGGTCACCATAACCGTCCAGATATTTATTGTTGGCTCTGGCGTAGTTATTTGCTGCAATACTAATCCCACCCCTCAATCCACGTTCCACCATTTCACCCATCGTACGATCAGACAACAGGTCTATAGATATCTTACTGGATTTCAAAAATGCATCCCATGTCATGCCAGGACTAGTTATGTAACAGGCAGGGTCAAGCTTGTAGTGTAACAAACCCTTTTCACGGTAACTTTCAAATACGTCTGCTAGCAAACAAACGTCTGCTTTCAAGTACTGGTCATGGTAGTCACCAATCGTCTGACACCCTAATTTACCCCACGCATCAAGTGCGTGTTGATATTCAGAGTCAGAAATGCCTTTTCCAGTTAGTGTAGAATAAAATTTCTCTTTTGGTGGCAGTCTTGTTTCTTCAAACACAACCCACTCACTGATGTACTCATACGGATAAACACCTTTCTTAACCAAGTCTGACTCAAAATATTTACTTGTTATTGGATACTCAGTCAGCCCTTCTGCCAGACTAGCAAGACCTAAAGACAAATGTTGCATGGAGTCATAAAACGCTAATTTGTCTAACCTAAAAGTCAAGTATTTCTCAGTTGTCTGGGCAATACAACTTATGTTTTTGTAAGACTCATCTACAGCCTGCATGATGATGTGTGAATCATATCCCTTTAGATTGTGAAAAAAGATTGGTAACTTATATGTCTTAGGATCTATTTTTAATAACAAGTTACAATTGTTATGTGCAGCACCTCTGTAACGCCCAGTTATGTGATCATGGTCACGAACTTTATCACATCCTAAAGGCTGTTCACAAATCCAACACGTCTCAGCTGTATCAAATTTCAGTTTGTCTTCTTCTGTCATCACCAAAGGCATCTGACATGTTGTGAGATATTGTACTACCTGACTGTACAGTTGTCTCATTTCTGTTAAAAACAAACATGCTGCATTTTCACCTCTGTAGATAACAGGCTCTGAATGCAAACCGTCTGACCTAACAATAATATATCCAAAAGAACACACCACTTGGTCACTCAACTTTATAGTCTTTGGTAATGACTCTGGAACAGGACCCTCATACGGTACAACCAATGATTCAAAATCTGCATACACTACAAACGGCAACTTTTGCTGATTCCCATAGTTCTTAAAATAAACCTTGCTGCCAGGATCTGGATACTTAAGTACAGTTTGTATGTCATCAGCTGATCTGCAGTGTAAAATGTGTTTGTGCGCTACTGAAATAGAAGAAAATCTTTGTAAACATTTTTTACAAACTTCCTGTTTGCCATTGTGTTTTGTTGTATGTCCGTGAATTAGACGTGACATATTTCTGATAATTGTGTAGTGAAAGTTATCACCAGAGCTTATTAATAACATATCAACATGTCTATCTTCTGACTGCCCATAGGTTGGGGCAATTGGGGACACTCTAATTGGCTGTAACTTATCAACAGACTCATTATCCCACACATACACATTTACAGATATACCAGGATTTAGTTTTTCAAACAAGTCTATGTCCTCTATTTTAACAGGAAACTCAATGCCACTAAAATCGAGTTCATTTACAAATTTGGTGTAGTTAGATACACGTTCAGGTTTTGACTTTACAAAGTGTAGTTTAGCAAGCACACACCACATGAAACAATAGTTGTCATTGTTCTGTATATTAACAACAGCCTTTTTGTTTGCAACCTCTGTTGGCAGTGGTATCCATGCTTTACCTAGTATAGGATGATACCTAGACTGCTTTAGTTGCAGTTCATGTACATGTCCTTCGTGCCAACCAGATCCTTTCATTTTTGCACTGTCAATTGCCTGTAGAAAGTCTGGTAATAGTCTGTCTCTAAACACGTTTTCTAATTCTCTTCTTGTGTTAACTGTGTGTTGTCTTGTTGATATGTACAAAACAATCACTTCACCGTCTACTCTAGTAAATTCTATTTTTGCAACAATCTGAATCTTTACACTGCCTGTAAGAAGATTATCTTGTATTACAGAAAAAGAGTTTTCTATTGATTCATAAACATTATTAGTATTGGATATAGGTAAGTTTGTTGTGTGAAACACGTTACGTAAACCTGATGGGCCAGGGTTTGATGGGCCAGGGCTTTGTGAATTGTCCGTCATTTTTATTTGTCCGACAAAATAATAAAATAAAAAATATTAACGTTAACTCTGCTGGCTCACCTTGTGTAATACCACTTTATTAACTGTAACACTGTCAATATAAACATTTAGTTTGCGCAGTTGTTTAAATATGCTATAACAAACTTCCCCTAACCAACCATAGTTGGTATCATCAACTTTAAAAGTAGGTGTCTTTAAATCAACTGTCATGCACTCCACATTTGGATGCTCATCGACATAATCCAAAGTCACACTATATGTAGCATATATTTCTGATGGTGCTGAAAGGCTTATGTAAGTCTGTTTGGGTGATATTAAGTCAGTAAAGTGCATAACATCTTTGAAAAGGTGTGTAAGATCAAGCACTTGTATGATTTGTCCGTCTGTCATTTTTATTGGACAAACAAATGTATAAATTAATTTACATCAATTTACTAACCCATACCCTGTGGGCTGATCTGTCTTTAAAATGAGCTTTAGATGCTTAGTTGATTTCAGTTTATTTTTTACATCATCTCGTTCATGCTTATTTGGGATGACATCATTTTCTCTGAGACAGTCTTCAAAGCTGTCACGATCTTTACAGTAAAACAAACAGATAAACTTTAACTGTTCTCAAAAATCTTTCAGTACAGCATTATATTTCTGAGTGAGAATCCATACACTGACGTTTGCGTGTCTGCCACTGAAAGCAAGTTCTGCTAATGTGTTTCTCTTCTTGACAATGTCTTTCTCTGCAGAACAGTCATCAACAATAAACAATGTTGGCTGTCCTTCAAATTGCTTGTAAAAATATTGTAGGTAGTCATTCAGTTTTTTCTCAGGGTCGACTAAATATATGTTGTTGTCAGTCCAAATGAATAAACGGTTGTGATAAGCTTTGTTGTGTTTGATTGTAGGACAAAATATGACAATGTTTTCAAAGTGGTGTATGTATCTTGTTTGTAATAGGTTAAGTACAAATTCAGTTTTCCCACACCCTGTGGCACCAACAAATAAGCCACAGTGTGGGTCGAGTGTCATTAAGCTCAGGTTCATTTTAATACACAATATAATTTTAATATATGTGTCCACTCAGTCTACTGTCTTGTATATTGAGTTGTGCATCATATATCAGGTACAAATATATATTTATGGCTTCGGCTTTTTCAACCTTCTTTTGTATCTGAATTGTTATCCCATCACTACCATTCTCGACAGTTCGACCTGACCCATGAAGGTAATCATCATCTGTACTACGAAGGTCTAGCCACAGTGCATACTTATTCGTCAGGTATTGTCCGATCCTAACGTCATACAGATGTAGATCTTTGCACGCAATGTTTGCAGGTTTATCTCTAATCCTTCCTCCTGCAAAATATTTTGTGATCTCATCGTAGTGTTGATAAGGTAACATTCCTGAAGCGTACACTTGATTAGGGCGGCCTTCGATTGTGCAGGACAAATGTGTAATCTTAGGATTGTAGAATTTTTCTGAATCTCTTTTGTATGGACTCACCGGTTCAACAAACAACATAAGAATACCTTTCAGTGACCTGGCAGGCGTGTTCAAGTTTATGTTCCACATTGGGTCGCTTTTGTCTTTGGGTATTAAACTATGTCTAATCACACGGTCATAATAAATTGGAAGTCTTGACTGGTACTGATTTTGTATGAGTCTGGCTAGTTCAGTATGTGTAACAATTTCATATTCCAAGGAAATGTTAGAGATCTTATATGTTGCATCTGTGGCAGATGATTTTATAACTTTGGATTAGTCATTGAAAGTTAGTTCAAAGCTCAGACGGTCATTCAGTGCCCCTTGATAATAAGGCAAATGAGCTGTTAGGATTTCAAACTCAAGTGGAATGTAAAATCTGGTTCCATATGTTTCTGCTATAATAACGTCATTGGCTGCTGACGTTGATTTATCTCCAGCATTGATTCGAAGTTTACCAACATTATCAGACTGTATGCCTTGGTAAATACGGTCTTTTCGTTCTTCTCTTGTAAGCCACAGATCTTTGTAACAGTAGAATACATCGGAGTCGTCAAGACTAAACACTTCCTGTCCTTCAAGTTTTACTTTAATAGTTCTAACAATTGCTCTGCCAAGATTGTCAACTAGAGTTCTGTTTACGTCTGCGTCTGATGATAGTTCAATATTAAATGCTAGGCGTGCAGTGCCAGGAACAATAACGTCACTGGGGCCTAGGTTTGGAAACTTGACTGTAAGTGTTTGGTTCTGGTCTATGGTACTTGGATTGTTCGTGATGACGATTGATTGTCTTATGCCCTTAACACCCAGGGGCTCACGTAGTTTTCTGTATGGGTCTAACTTTGATCCGTAAGACTGTGTCATTTTTATTATGCACAATAAAAAATAATAAATTAATAAAACAATGGCAGCAGGAGGATTTAATCATGAAGATTTTGAAATGGATGACATGAATGTCTCAGATACCAGTATCACAGATATGACTGGAATGGTAACTATGTCTAGTATGCATCATGAACTGTTAAAAGACAAAGTAAACTCATTTTATGACAGTGTTGGAGTGCGCCCAGATGTAATAGATCCTAATCAATTTGAATATGATAAAGGGCACTTATTTGTAAATACAGACAGAGGGAAAATATATCTAACACATAAAAATAATCCTTCTAAGTTTAGAGCTTTAAGTACAATTAAAGGTGAAGTCGGTGGTAACTCTGGGTTGGCAAGGTATCTTGGAATTGGAGGGTCTCCTGTCACGCCAAGACTGGTTAGTGTTCTTCATGACACGCAAACAAAGTTGCCAACAGGGCAACAAATTGAAATGGCACCTGTAACAAGCCTACCAGAAATAGCAAACACAGTGATACAAGAAACCTCATTTACTGAAGGACAAATAAATGACGCTTTGAAAACAATAGATGATCCACCTTTGTCAATGAGGGAGATTATGGGATTGGATAAATCACTGCAGACAATAAGAGGTGAGATGGTAAACAATGTTGCCAAACTGGGAGAGCTTGATAAACACATAGAACGTGAAAAAGAAAAACTGGCTACCGCAGACAATGGAAATCTTGACACAGAAATGAAAGAAAGAATTCAACACAGATTAAATGATTTGCAGATAGAAAGATCAGGACGGTTAGAAACAATTAGTATTGGAAGACAAAAACTAAAATCACAGGTCAACAGAATTAGAGAAACTATTCAGAAAATACTTCACGAAGACACTACTCTGGCTGAGAGACTAAAAACACTTTTCAGAGAACAGGGTATTACAATTGCTAGTTTAATTACTGCTCTTGGATTTATTATCAGTACTGTTGTATTAGCTGTCTCCGGTAGTGGTGGGGGTGCACCCCCGGCACCGCCAGTCCCGGCACCTTCACCAGCCCCCACAGACCCAAAAGATTTACAGTCATGGGTAAAGAAACAGTTGTCTCACATATCAGACTTGCTTAAAAAATTGGCTGTGAAAGCAGTGGATGCTTTGCCTGGCATAATTGGCACTGTTGTCAGTTGGATGATTAGTACAGCGGCAAAGGCAGTAGGGTTTATGGCAGAGCATGTGTGGGTATTTTTGGTGACAGTAGGAGGGTTGATGGTGGGTTATTTAATGAAACAGATAAAGAAGTAAAACCCCTAACCCTGTTAGACCTATTACCAATGCAGTTCTCTCTGACTCATGAGTGTCAGGGGTTGGTGTAGGGGTTACCGCTTGTATGAGTGCCGGGGTTGGGGCCGGGGCCAGGGGTGTTACCGTCTGTAATGATTTTAATGACTGTACATGTGTGGTTGTGGCACCCAAGTTTACAGATTGATTGAGTCCTAATTTTTGATCACGACCTGCAACAATGATTTCATTATTATAATTTGTTATTGTCCCCATTTGGAGTTGAAGGTCAGATGGTAACATGTATAACCCGATTCCAACTACAAAGTCAACTTTTGATCTGGCATATCTGAGTACGTCTTGGTAACGCTGTATGCTTGATGGGAGATCTACTGTTGAATTAATTGAATCTTCAAGATTTGCAAGAAACTGTTTTTGTGCTTCAAATTTTCCACTTCCATTCAAAATGTTTGATTTTGTTAGTGATTGTGCTCCTAGTAAACACCAGACATATGTTCTGATAGACTCATTGACGCGCTCGACTCCCGCTTGAGTAAACCCGTCAGATTTGTCTAAAATAAATGTGGTCCAGGCGTTTGACTGCTTCTGCTCTATTGATCCTAACCAGACTTCAGATTTAGATGAGAATGAAGTGTACCCAGGGTAGTAATCTTGAGGGTATTGTCTGTGACTCATAGCATAATACAATGTGCCCATGCCATTGTGATCATCAAGTTTTTGTGTAAAGTCATACCTGGGGCTTATGTTAAACTCATTACAAATGCGTTCAAACGCTTTCATATCCATGGGGTTGTTATATCTGTTGAAACTGGATTCAGTTGGTAGTGGTGTATGAAGTTCTGACAGAATACGTCTAAGCTGGTAATAAACATGGAAATGATACACAGATCTAATTAGTTTGTTTGAGTGATTCAAATGGTCTGTGAATGAAACACCACAGCCTGTAGTTGAGCATAGTATGGCAAAGTTGAGTTGGTTTTGAAACATCTGTAATGGACTTGAGGACCACTTTCTTGCAGTTGAGTCATCTGTTATTGGAGGGTTTAGGTAATGATCAAACGGATTTGGTACTTTGACTTGAAATAGGTCTTGTACGCTTGCGTCCGACACAGCTATGTCAAGTTGATTTAGTTGAATTATTTTCTGTTCATAAGTAGGTGCGACATTATATTTGGCATTCACATTAAATTGAAATGCGTTTGTAGTGGTAATGGTTGGTGATTTAAATTCCATCCTTTTTTATATGAGATAATAAAAATGTTTATTACCTTAACAAATCTTGACACAAGCAAACCAGTGTGGTTAACTAATGGGATTGATAATCGGGATGGTAGCAAGTCTGTAGCTATCCATGAAATGTTCTATACAGTAAAATGGTTTAATGTAACAGATGATGGTGAATATTCTGTACATGGAATGGTAGGTACTACAAGTTGGGGCGCTAATCATTTACAGCCTGGGTATTATGACTTTTGTACTATAGCTGAATTTTTACAAAATATGTATAAAATTAAAGCAACTTTAAATCCGGCTAACTTGTTTGTTACATTGGAATTTCCAAAAGATAGTCAGCTTATATTAACAGACAAACTTTTAATACTACTGGGTTTTTTAACTGAATCTGATCTTGGTATTGTAGCTGTTAGTGGTGATGATGATTGGACTTATGAAGCAGGATTAAAATTTAAGCCCAAAAAAACCAAAATAACTGGAAGATATGCTGTTCATTTGTCAGTACACACAGTGCTAAATGTTTATTTGAAAGAACTAAACACATCTGAGAATGTTCACAATGGAAAGCCTTCAACTTTGTTGAGATGCTTACCAACTGGAACTGCTCCTTATTGTGAAAGTGTAGTTGTTAGATTTCCTAATTTGCAGTTTAAGAAATTAGGTTCTAGTTTCTTTGAGTCACTGAGTATATCTGTAACTAATCAGGATGACAAACCAGTTCTTATGCATGATTTTAGTGTTGTGTTGGAAATTAAATAATTTTATTTTTGTTTATAAAAAATGAGTGGTGGTCCAAAGCCGAGAATCATACCAGTTGCATGTCCAGTAACAGAGTTGAAAGATTTGGCAGACGTACAGGATTTTGAGAAGGAAGGAGAAATTGGAGAAATATATGGTTTTGAACTTGATTTAAATGGCATGTACAAGAGGAAAGTAATTGTTGACATGAAAGACGGTGAAAAACAGATTCCTAAACTTGGTCAGCTTCGTGATGTTACTGTACCTACTCCACCTGTAAATAATGTGCCTTACAACTTAATACATGTGGGAAATAAGTGGGTGGTTTCACCTGTGCCTGTTCCACCACCCACAATTGACTGGGACATAAAGATTGAATTTATTAGTCCTTATGTATACACTGATGATGAAGGCGCCTTAGTGTTTAGGAAGGTTGTTAATTCTGGACCGCTTATTGTAAGCCTTGTTCCAAGTTTTGCTTCAGACGACAATAGCAGAGAAAAACTGAAAGTTGAAAATTATGAGAGACGGAGATATCTTCTTACACATAGGAAGGGCAGGTCTGATGCAAAGGTCGTGTTTGCACCAATAAACTTTCCCATCGCAAGAGAAGCAACAATAGTATTTGAAATTATCATGAGATCAGTAACTACTGCTAAAGAGGCTCAAATTGCACAAGGAATTAAACTTACATGGAATGAAACAGTGACAGAATCATCAAAGGTCTTTATTGCCATTACAAAAAATAATGATGTTATTAATGTTTCAAGCAGTATTCCCGCTGTCAAGGTGGTGGTCGACAAAACAACTTTTGTTCGTCTAACTTACATAAACCTTGAACACATTGATCTTGTTGCATTTTATTATGCCAGCAAATTGTATACTTTTGAAGAGTTGCAAAATGTAATTGCTGATTAAATAAAAAAAAATATTTGTCAATAAAAAAAAATGGTAAACTTCTATCCGCAACTACCGACGCTTGAGCCGACTGAAACAAATGTGACGACTAAAACAACACTTGCGCCTGATACACAGGTGACAGCTGTGCCAATTGCATCAGATAAAACATTACAGGCAGATGCATTCAGATTAAATAATATTACAGAAGCTTTGAAATATTTGGAGAGTGAGGAGGCTAAGTACTCACGGTGCAAAAGGAGGTATAAGTCAGTATTTAATTCTGTTCAAAACACTTCTATGGCTATTGGTGCAGTTTCAGCTTCATGTTCTGTGGGGGGTATTGTTCTGTTCGCCACAGGAATTGGGAGTTTGGCTGGAATAGCAGTTGAGGCTGTTAGCGTTGCTACATGCCTGGCTTGCTTTGGTTTGGAGGCCTTGAACAAGAGGTTTCACACAAAATTACAGAAACATGAAGCATTGAGTACGCTGGCTGGTGCAAAGCTGAGCAGTATGAAACTTATTATCAGTAAGGCATTAAACGATAATTGTATTGATGACGAGGAATTTAAGAGAGTCCAGGATGATTTGAATAACTACAAGAAACAAAAATCTGAAATACATAATAAGATGCGTAGTCAATCTCCCGTAAATGTTGAAGAACTTAAGGCCAGTTTTTTAGAGATGGGAAAACAGATCGGTGTTCAGGAAACCACAGAAAAACTACACAATCTTTTAAACAAATAAAAATCAGATTTGGTAATCGTTTATTAATGACATACACTTCACAGAAAAATGACATGCCACCTAACTATTTAACCCCATCAGCACCACCACCACCACTTGACTATTACTAAAAAAAAGTTTTTTCATTGTCCTTGTATCTTGACAAATCTGTCCGAGTAAGTTGTGACTTGAGTCAAGAACTTACAATTTGTTATGTTTAAGTTCTTATAAGTTCTTGATTTAAGTCACTTATAACTCATTTATAAGATCTTAAAAGGTTACCTGTAAAGTTATTTGTCAGTTATAAGTGACTTTGGAAATTTGTTATCAAGTATCTGTAGGTAACTTAAATAATTTGTTATCAAGTGCATATAGCAATGGGTTTTTTTTTTTTTTTTTGTTTGTTTGTTTGTTTGTGTGTGTGTATATATATATATGAATATGTGGACATTGACTAAAAAAATAATGGTATAAATGGTATTGGAATGTATTTTTTTCTATCTCTAATAACTAATTAATATGCACACGTATAGGCAAACAAACACAGGCAAACAAACACAGACAAACACATACATACGCAAAAACATGCACTCACACACACATACACAGCCTACATACACAAAAAACATGCACTCACACAGACGTACATACACATATAAACACATGCACGCACGCAAACACACACACATGCACTCACACACACACACATGCACGCACACACGCACGCACAAAAACAAAATATACACACTATGGGTTGTAACCATACAAACCGGGGACGTCCCCGGTTTACTGAAAGTCCCCAGTTGTGGGTGTTTAACCCGTGTGTGTCCCCCGGTTTACGGGATTTGAATACTCACACACACACACACACACACACACACACACACACACACACACACACACATTACAGGCAGACGCATTCCGATTAATATAACACATACGCACGCACACGCACGCACGCACGCATACACACTCACACGCATACACACACGCACAGACAAACAAACAAACACAATGCACGCACACACACACACAGAGACAACGACAAACATGCACGGCGCATGCACGCACATACGCACGGCACAGTCATACAGACACACACTGACAAAGACAGACAATCAAAGGCAGACAGACAGACATAACCACAGACACATGCACTTCAGCCATGGTTGTATGTCACGCTACACGCAAGGACTGTACACTCGATTAGCCACTGCGCACTTAGTTTCGTTTTCGTTTCTAAGACGCTACGTCATTGTATACGCTGGATACTACGATCACATGAGATTACACAGCCTGCTAAGACCCTTGTAAACAGAGACATTTAACTCTGTGTTTTGTCTTGAATTTATTAGTTGTCCACGGTATGGGCCGATAGAAATGACTATGATTGAAAGGATCAACATTGTGTTAACACCGCGCCGTCCAACACTGTTGATTGAACACAGCTTACACAAAGCGAGATCGGTATGCTTCACCGCGGCACCCCACCCGGGTCTGCCCTGGGGGACTTGGGTGGGGTTAGGTATTTTTTAGTTCCCAGGGTCACCCTGGTCAGCCCCACAGGGTGGGTTTTTCTCTCTATTCTGGGGCATGTGTTTCTGTCTACCCTTTGTCCATTCACCTGTATTTGCCTTTTTAAAACTCTCCCTACTGTCTGCACTGCCTGTAGCTCTTGATATTGGATGTGTGTTGCTAAATGGTCTTAGCTTTATTTAGGCCCATGTGTTAGGTTTATTTAACGTATTTGACCGGCTGGCGACATACATTCAATGTTCTGTTTCTTTTTTATTTTTTCACAAGCAGTGCAGGCACGTCCTGAGAAAGCCTTGTTGCTGTCGGGACGTTAAGCAATGTACAATCAATTCACCGCGGCGCGACACACAGCAAAGCCACCCGTAATATTGTGTAGTTGGCCACTGGTTTAAGATAGCTCAGTGGTAGTGTAAACAAATCACATTAGGACTGCGCTAACACTGAGTGACTCGACACTGAGACACTGAGAATTTACGGCTTGTCTTGTCTCAGGTGCTATGCAGTAAATGACTAACGCGACACTGCCGAGCTAGCCCTTCATAAGTTTCAGTTCACGGTTGTAAACACCACCTTTCTGTCACAAATGTTTAGTCGTTTGAGAAGAATTCCAGCTTGCTTAAAAACGTTTGTTCCAGAACTTTGCGTCATATTGTGTGTACGCACCGATAAAGAGCTGTGTTTTCTTCTGAGAACGTTTCCGCACAGACTGATCAATAAAATTAGCAAACAGTCGCGTCAGACACAGCTAGAAAAACCGGTTCGATCTTATTAATAAAAGGCCTTGGCTTGACACCTATACATGTCTGTGTAGACTTACATGAGGTATTTTTAAATCACCCCTCTTTTATGGACCCGTCCAATTGAATAGCCTGACGGGACATGCCTATTTCAGGGGGGGGGGGGGGGGGGGGGGGGTGTTTTTTCATTGCAGTTGAAAAATTATTTTGTGAAAACTTGCTGTAGTTCAAACCAGAGTGTGGCCTCCTTATTTGATATGACATACATTTTCTGAAATGACCTAGTGATACAGATTTCTAGTTTTGGCCCAGTGACCAAAATTTGAACTACTTTCTTGTTTTGACCCAGTGACCAAAATTTGAACTACTTTCTTGTTTTGACCCAGTGACCAAAATTTGAACTACATTCTCATTTTGACACAGTAACCTAAATGTGTGTGGGGGGGGGGGGTGGTGGGGGTGGGGGGGGTGGTGGTGGGGGAGGGGGGTGGTGGGGGGGGTGGGGGGGTAAGGGTGGGGGGTGGGGGTGGGGTGGGGTGGGGGGGTGGGGGGGGGTGTTATGTCAGGTTAAAAATAAACCAGTTTGGACGTGACGTCTAGTCAGGGCTTACCCAGCTGCTAATAATAGAGTATTGAACGGTAGACTGTCACAAAAGGCTTGGCACGGTTGCCACTGGCTGTTGCGTAAACACATACGACGGGTGTACATTAAGGCGGCGGGCAGTGTGTGTGTGTTTGTATTTCAGGTTAAGTTTTATACAGTATGTTGATACACGCAATCTAATTAACCCCTGTTGGTACCTACTCTGCTGAGAGGTACATAAAATGGTGACTGTTCAAACGATGATTTAATGCTGGTGTTTACATAATTAGTGTTCCTGTGGCACGGTAAGAGGTTCGCGCGCGTGTCGGCAGTGGCGTGTTCAGTTAGGCAAGATTGTCGGGCGCTGTTTTAATACAAACATTTCTAGAAAAAACCGGGCGGCGTCAAGGCGTGGGAGTAAGCGGTCGAAAAATCCTGGAAATTCGGGATAGATATAAATTGTCCATTTCCGCCCATAGTTACTATCTCTGACCTGGTACCCGGGTAGCCTCCCTTCCCACCCGTTACGGGTAACTGCCCGAGCAGCCAAGCCAAACCAGTTCTTTCGTTTAGCTGGCGAGCAGCAAGCGGGGCAGGTGGGAGGGCCATCTGAGTAATGGCATCGGTAAGTATTTTTTAAAAAAAATACATATTAGAGAAAAATTAATTTTTTTCCTTAAAAACATTACCAATGCCATTACTACAAGGAGAATAGCGAAGAGGAGGAGGGTGCCGCGTAACCCAGGGACTGACTGAGCCAGCAAGCCCCGTCCTCCCCGGCGCAGGCTCCCGGTAATTTTAGCTAAAGGATTACCAACGGCACTGGGAGGGAGTGTTGCACCGCCGCGATGTCCCCCGCCAGGCCAGGTTGGCTTGCTGACCAACCAGGTTAGGGAGGTAGAACCGGGTGAAGGTCAACTCGGTCCGCCAGCCTACGGCAGCCAGACAGTCTCGGACAGCGCAGTTGCGGTCGACTGCGATGCTAGCAGCCATGGCTCTGACCTCGTGGGCCCGGAAGTGTAGCCGCTTGGCAGCGTCGGGGCAGAGGTCCTGGTAGGCCGAGCGCATCACCCATCTAGCCAGGAAGATCGTCTGGGCTGAGATGTCTAGTCTACCTGGGGACAGAGAGAAAAAGAGGCGGGTGCGTCCCTGGCGGAGCGGCTTGGTACGGCATAGGTACACGCGTAAGGCTCTCGCCAGGTCCTGTTGGCTGACTTCCTTGTAGGAGTCGATCGGCGTCAGCGATCGAACAGTGATCACCTGTGGGGCTGTCAACGGGGACTGGTTCAGGGCCCAGAAGACCGGGTCTGTTAGTAGCTGCCCGGGGTCATCCGACCTGCACTACAGGCAGGCGGGGGCACGGCAGGCGCGGGCAGCTCACTCATTCTGGAGGCTGTGGCTACGGCGAGCAGGAGCAAGTCTTCGTGTAGCGTCGGCCAGGCTTGCTGGGAAGCGGCTCAAACGCTAGCGGACATCCAGAAGAGTACCCAGGGTAAGTCCCAGCGCAGGATCAAGGAGCGGAGGGCAGGAATCTGTGTGCCGAAGTGGGCCAAAGGTCAGCGAGGTCCTCACACTGCCGGGGTCTGCTCGGCCCGGATGCCGGTAAGCGTCGGCGATCAAAGCTAGGTAGCCCCTGAAGTGATCGGTGCCAAGTGCTGTGAGGCGAAGAGCCAGGAAGAACTCAGCCAGTGGTGGGGAAGTCAGAACGGTAGGGGAGAGGCGACGGAGGTCGCACCAGGCTCCAAGTACTCTCCACTTTCCCTCGTAGACACGCAGGGTCGAGGGTCCGCGGCCAGAAGCGATAGCTGTCACTGCCTCACTTAAGAAGTCTAGCGGCGAGGGCTTGCCGTCCAATCTCCAAGCGTGTAGCAGGAGTCTCTCAGAGCACGGATGGTAGAGCGCCTGGCCCGGTAGCTTGAACATCGTGCGAGGAGTGGGAAGCCGCAGTGAAAGGCCCGTGGCCAGGTTCAGGGGTCTGTGGCGCAGGATCCGATCCAGCAGAACGGCTCCCCCAGCAACAGGATCGTGTTGCATCCCTTGCGCTGGAGACGCACCTTGGGGACAAGGACTGAGGGAGGGTAAGCGGAAGCGCTGGGGCCGTCCCAGGGAAGGGGGAGCGTAACGGCCGCTTAGGCCGTGGATTCCGGGACGGGCGAGACGAGGAGGGGGAGCTGGGGGTACCACCCTGTCGCGAAGAACGAAGGGGGGGGGGGGGGTCTCCCACGTGGCGCAGATCATCCGGAGAACGTCCGGGCGAAGCGCCTCTTCCTCTTCTTTTCTCACTTGGCGTGGAGACGCTGACCGCGCCGGGAGAGGGAGTCTGCAAGGACAAGGTGGCCGTAGAAGTATCTCACTCGGAGAGAGACGCGGCAATCCTGGCACCAGCGGAGGCGCTGGTAAGAAGCAGGCAGAGGAAGGGGAGCGGGTCCCGTCCAGCTTCTATACGTAGGACACGACAGCGGAATCGTCGGAAGGACGATTAGGTCCTGATGTGCGAGAGTCGGTTTCCCAGCAAGTGGAGCTGCCGTATCGCCTGTAACTCCAACCAGTTGAAAGCTTGACCGCCAGGACTGGTGGCCAGCTGCCGGAAGCCGTGGCACGTTGGCAGCAGGTGTGCACTCCAGCCGGGACGGCTGGCGTCGATGCAAGGGACAACTGGGGGGGGGGGGGGGAAGGCGAAGGAGAGGGACTCCAGGCGCGAGCCAGGCAAGGACCGCCCAGCGGCGGAGAAGTGGAACGAGCAAGGGAGGAACCGGAACGGGAGTCTCGAAGTGTCCGGTCGAGGGCGCCAGTGAAGGAGAAGGTGAAGCGGGGCGAGCAGAGCCGACCAAGGGGAAGGAGATCCGCAGCGGCGCTCACCAGGCCTGAGAGCTGCAACCAGACTGGTGGGGACCTTTTCCTCCCGCGCACCAAGACGAGCCAGGTTCGCCAACTTCCGGATCCTCAGTTCTGGGAGTCAAATCCGACGAGATCTCTAAGGGACTGCAACCATGGTGCGCGAAGCGGCGGGACGGTGCGAGATCCAACTTGCCTAAGTTGACTACGAAGCCGCGGGTGTCGAGGAGGCCAAGAAGGCGTCTCGTTGCTGTTCCCGGGAGGTGCCGACCAGTGGTGCCGAAGCAGATCGTCGACTTAGTTCGAGGAGGGGCTCGACGAAGTCCACCTGGCCGTGGCGAAGACGCCATCCAAGGGACGGGCGAACATCCAGTGGTTACGGGCGACGGGGAAGGCACGGAACGGTAACGCCACCGTCGAAGTGAAGCGCAGAAGTGTCTGGAAGCCAGAAGCACGGGAACGTGAGTGTAGGCGTCCGCTAGATCCAGGCTGACAGTGAAGCCCAAGGGAGGAACTGTGGCGCGAAGGGCTCAGGCGGTCCCCAAGGGAAGGAAGGCGCTGCTAAGAACACGTGCCAAGCTGAAGGTCGATGATCGGACGCCGCCTGGGGCCGAGAAGGCCAGGCGGGGGCAGAGGCGGGGTCGGGGGGAACGCGCGGGGAAGGGCGGCGACGCCGGGTGCTGGGCGGGTCCGGTGATCCGCAGGGCGCAGCCCAGGGCCTCGCGGCAGCTGGAAGCGGGAGGAGGTGACGCGGGCAGGTTCAACGCATCCTTCACTGACTGCCAGGAACGAAGAGGAGGGGATCGCTGAGCGGAACCTGTCGCAGCAGTCTCCGTAGGTCCTGCGGGAGGTAGGGGCAGATGCCGAGCACAGCAGGGCGCGATAGCGGGGAATCGAGGTCCTAAGCGTTGACACGCCGCTCGGAAGGCAGGACTTCTTCCCCACAGCCCGAGTGAGGAGGGTCCCTAACAGTGGCGATAAGGAGAAGAGTCGGCTCCAAAAGGTAGATGAGCGCTGCTGGCCAAGTCGAGGAATCCAGCACAGGCGAGAGCGCTGCGGATGAGGAACGCCATCCGAACCAGACGGGGGGAAGCAACGGCGGGAGGCGCGAAGTCCACCAGCTGCTGCTGAGCGGCAGGAACCACTGCGGGGAGGGCAGAAACAAGGCCTGGGAGTGTCCGGCATTCAGCTGCGCTGAAAGGCGATGTCCAAATCCACTGGCCAGCGAACGACGGTGACGAAGAGAACCGCGTCGGCGCCTGAATCCTGCTGCAGGGGCGGAGAAGGCGACACGAACCCTTGAAACCTCGGGGCGTGGCAGGGACGAAACCTCTAGGGGGAAGAGCAACGTCCAAGCGGGCGACGGGAAAGGCATCCGGGCTCGGGGAAGACGTGAGACAGTAGAGGCGCGGCGCGCCGAGCGAGGGAAGGGTCTCCGCCCTGGGCGTCCTGGACGCAGGGTCAAGGGCGTAGAAGAGAGCGCGCGGAGGTTAAACGGTGGAGAGAGCCGAGTCGGAATCCGCCGGAGTGAGCCGAGGGCTGCCATCCACATCGACGGCGGAGCAGGAGGCCGACACACCAGGAGCTGGAGGGGCGGGAGTCGCCGCCAGATGGGGCGAGACTGGGGCAAACGGCTGAGAAGGCGCGGGCGGCGAGACCGATGAGTGGAGCGTCCGTGCGAAGGAGGGCGGAGCATGTGGTCGACGGCGCGAAGGGGAGGGGAGCGGGGAAGGTGGGGAAAGGGTGTCGGGGAAGGAGAGGGGGAAAGACAAGGCCAGAGGACGAGCAGCACGGACGACCCAGGAGGACATCGACCGGAAGGGGCGGTGACTGTAAGAAGAAACCAGCGATGCCCGAGGGGAAGACCAACGAGGAGGGCAAGACGTCCGCGAAGCTGAAGCGGCGAGCGAAGGGGAGGCGAGAACCAAAGACGCAGGGCTGCGGGCCCGGTGAAGGACGCCGAAGTCCGAGGGGGCGTACGCAGGCGAGGGGCGAGGAGCTGAGTCCAGGCGGTCGCGAACTCAGAGTCGCATGTCCAGGGTTGTACGCAGAAGCCGAGGCTTCTCTTATCTCTTATCTATCTCTCTCTCTTATCTTCTCTTCTTCCAGCGTCGGAGAGCAGCAGCGTTCAGTTCTGCCGGAGGTCTTGTGAGGCTTGGGTTCCGCAAGGCGGGGCGAGCTAGCTCGCTGCGGACCTGGCTCGAGCGAGCTGGTGCGCAAGGGGGGAGAAAGGCGTCCCCCAATGTAGAGAGTTGGGGTTTGTTTTCCGCAGAGCGGGGCGAGCGAACTCGCTGCGGACCTGACTCGAGCGAGTGGGTGCGCAAGGAGCCTTTGTGTGCCGTCCCCCAACGGCAGCGAAGTGCGTTTCTGCTGGATCCGGGGCCGAAGCATGCTTGTGGCTGCAGGCGGTGCGGCGACTGTCACACCGTAGGCTCTGCAGTTAGGTGTCCCAAGGTCCTCCACCCAGAGCGCAGACATCACGGGAGTGGCCCGAAGCACAACCAGCGCAGGGGAGGTAGACCGCATGCTTGTCACTCGGCCACTGCAAGTCGCCACATCGTGTGCAGGTGCAGACTTGACCACTGCAACATAGAGTGAAACAACGAAGCGACTGGTCGAAGGCCACGTTTCTCAAAACGAAAACCGCGCACCACCTCTCACCTTTCCCCACCATCCTGTGCTGAGCAATATCGCTTTCTTAGTAACAAGCAACGATATAGTAAAAGATGCCGGTGCACCACCTCTCACTTTTCCCCACCATCCTGTTCTGAGCAATATCGCTTTCTTAATAACAAGCAACGATATAGCAAAAGATGCCGGCGCACCACCTCTCACCTTTCCCCACCATCCTGTCCTGAGCAATATCGCTTTCTTAATAACAAGCAACGATATAGTAAAAGATGCCGGCGCATGCCGTCAGAAGCGTGGCGCTGGCAAAACATCGAGACCTTACCTGGACATCTCACAAGGGGCAGGGGTGGTAGCACCTGTAGTCGAAGAAGAAGAAGCGCCCACGCGGCAGAGGCCCAGAAGCATCCAGGAAGAGGAAGGCTGGGTCCTTGACGAAGGTCCCGGCCGTCCAACCGGCGAACTTGACCAGCGAAGCCGAAGCAGGAGCACACCGGACGCCAGGTCGAAGGCTCCGAGAGGCATCGCACAAGCCGTAAGTCTCTCAATGCCGGAACCGGTGCAGGACAGCGCTCCCATGAGGGACGAAGGCCGGCCCCACGGCCCGGGGACCTATCTTCCGGCAGCGACGCAAGAAGCACCAGTGACACTCACTTCCTAAAAGTCACAGAAGGCGACGTGCAGGCCGGGAATGAAGTCACGTTAACGAAAGTCCAAGGGCTCCAAGAACCATACACAGCCATAGGTAGCACAGTAGAGGTCTAAGGACCCGACCCTACGCTACAGGCAGAAAAGTTCCAAGGCAAGGCGACAGCACAGGCTAGGAACGAAGTCCACTGTCTAAAGTCCAAGAACTCTTGAACCAACACACAGCCGTCGGTACACACAAGGCCAGAAAAGTTCCAAGGCAAGGCGAAAGCACAGGCTGGAACGAATTCCACTGACGAAGATATTCAAGTACAGCTTGAACCATACACAGCCGTAGAAGCACAGTAGAGGGCTAAGCGAACACGTCTATACGCTGCAAGCTAAAGGAAAGAACTGGTTTGGCTTGGCTGCTCGGGCAGGTCACATTACATAGTCAAATTTGGCCAGTTCAGGCAGTGCAAGGACCGGTGTTTTTAAAAATAATTTTTGCCTTGTTTGAAATGTTGTAGTAGGGCTGAATGTTAGAATTTGCTGGAAATTTCTGGTTACATGAGAGGAGACATGTTTGGCGCTTTGATTCATACCATCCTGAGCTTATCCAGTGGACAATTGTGGGCCTATGTTGAGTTGCCGTTGACGTAGTGATTTGAGGGGCACGCTGATTTCAGTTGTGCTTGGGTGTGGGGTTGGTAAGGAATCAGGTTCATAGCCAAGAAATGAGACTGTCAATGTGCTGTTTTTATTGTTATTTTGTGCATGGCAAATGTGCAGCTGGTGGGCAGTAGTGTTTTTTAGGGGATTGAAATATTAGGGGATGCCTGGGACTGACTATGGATGGCTAAGAGACTGTACAGTACGGAAACAGCACTGTGTACCGGGACCGGCAGTTACCCGTAACGGGTGGGAAGGGAGGCTACCCGGGTACGAGGTCACGGCACCCCTGGTGGCCTCCCCTGGCCCTAAAGGTACACATCGTAAGTTTTTGGGCTAAAATTACTCTAGCTATAGGCTAGGTTGTTCCTTGTAGTAATGGCATCGGTAATGTTTTTGAGGAAACAATGCGATCATTGCAGCCTGCAATAGGGGTTTGCGTTACTGTTGGTGTGTTCCGAAGCCTTTCAGTTTTAGCTGCTGTATCTTGCCATAGTTTTTCTACTATTGACTTTCACCACTTTGTGAGGTATCTATAAACTGTACTAATATGATAGTCCAAGGGTAGTGCCAAATTAGCTTGGTGCCTGAGCCAACACATCATCTGCTGTTGTGTCTTGACGATGAACTGAATGTACTGAGTATACAGAATTGTTGTAGTCATGTTGACAATCAGGTACTCTTGTCTCTGTAGTTGATGGCTTTTGTATTCTTGATTTGTGTCCACTGTGCGAAAAACTGCAGTAAAAAAGAACAAGACTCGGTATTGAAGACTGATTTGGTTTATTTTTTCCAGTACGGACACATTCTCGGATTCCATAGCGTACGATCCAACACCCAAGCTGAAGGTTCCTGTCAAGCCATACCAGCCTGATCTTCGACATCGGCCGCGGTACCTTGTCGCAGACGGTGTGGAAGAAAGTCCATGAATGTGTGACTGTCTTTTTACTGGTGTGTTTGTGTAGTTTTCTTGGAAAAGGAGAACAGACTACTGTTTGAATGTGTGGCTGGACTTAGTGTTGAGTGGGGCCGACATGGAGGTAGACTGCTATTTGTGGCCTAAAAAAGAATGTATTGAAAGGCAATATTTTTGTGAATGTGTCTGTGTGTGATGACCAAGAAATTAACCCATTTAATCCCAAGGTCCCATTTCCCAAATTTTGAAGGTGTCCCCTAATGATTTCTGGAGGAGATGAATCGACCATGATAATTCAATGGTAGTGCCAGATTTCCCTGGCGCCATCAGGTGCCAAGCCAATCTTGCACTACTCTTGAATTGTCATGGTCGATCCATCTCCTGAGATGACAAAGATGCTGTTTTTTTGCGAAATTTTTTGGGGTCTTTTGTTCATACTGTATCTTATATACAGACAACTGCATGCAGCCAGCTTTAGGCTTGGGAGCCAAATGTGACTGCATTATCGAACGAGTACATGCTAATTGGTCATTCCTTTCTCTTTTATGTGGAGACGATTCATGCAGGAATCGCCTCCAAAGAACGAGCAAATGACAGCCAAAGTGTTAACACGTGTGTGGATCTCCAGAATCTGTGTTTGTCATCTGACATAGAGCCGGGGGGGGGGGGGGGGGGGGGGCTAACTCCACTCTTCCGTCAACAAATGGCAAATGCAAATTTCACTTTGCAAAAAAAAAAGTATGGGATAGTAAGATTTCAACTTGAATGATTGAGTTGGTTATGCCGCCTATATTTTCATGCTTTTGTTGTGCGGGTCACATGATCAGATTGAGATCCATGGATATGGCATTTGAGCCCTATGTTAAAAGTCACGTGAAGGTTATTTTTGTCTCACGTGCGAAGCACAAATGAGTATGTTCTGGGCCAGTGGTCGTCTGTCCGTCATCTGTCGTAAACTTTAACGTTGGCATTTTCTCGGAGACTATTCAACGCATAGTCTTCAAACTTGGCCCAAGGATATTTTGTGGCAAGACCTTTCTAAACATACCAATTTGAGTGGCCTCTCACAAAGGTCAAGGTCACAGGGATCAGAAAACAGGTCAAAAATAGATATATTTTGACATAATGTTTTGGGTTTTTTTCAAATACTATTCACAATTTCATACCCAAACTTGGTACATAGATACCTGATGGGAAAACATTTCTATGCATACTAATTTGTCTGATCCCTCGGAAAAGGTCAAGGGTCACAAGAGCTCAGGAAATAGGTCCAAAATAGCCATATTTTGACAAAAGATGTTTTTTTCAAATACTATTCACAACTTCAAATCCAAACTTGCTGCAGAGATACCTCATGTTAAGACCTATCTATGCATACTAATTGGATGTCTCCTCGGAAAGGTCAAGGATCACAAGAGGTCGGCAGATGTGTGTAAAATGCCAATATTTCAGAGAACTGTAGTTATTATCAACAGTTTTGCAAACTTTTTAATCAATTTGGCACAAAGGTAGCTGATGATAAGACCTTCCTATGTATACTAATTTAGTCGACATCTCAAAGGTCAAGGGTCACGAGTGTTTGACAGATGTGTGAAAACTGATTAAATTTTGAGAAAACATGGATTTTGCTGGAGCAGAAGCCATCCCTTTACTTATTGTCACAAAGGTCACACACGTGAGCCATAAGGGCTTTGCCTTTCTTTTTGTGAAAATCGTATCAGATCTGTTTTTCTTTATCTTGTGATAATCATGGTCATGTGTACCATTATTAAAACTGGTTGTTTGTGTCCGATAATTAGGCTGCCGTTTACAGGCAGCCAAATATCATTATTGGCTCACGTGCAAAGCAAAGTGGGTCTGTAAACCTTGGCATTTTCTCAGAGAATATTCACGCCACAGTGTTCAAACTTGGCCCAAGGATACATTTTGGCAAGACCTTTTTGGCCTCTCGAAAAAGGTCAAGGTCACAAGACATCAGGAAATAGGTATTAAAAAAAACATCCCCCCCCTTTTTTTTTTTTTTTTGGAAGGGGGGGGGGGGCAGAATTTTTTTGCTCAAATACAGTCCCATATGTTTAATGTAACAAAATATTTTCCTGCCAAAGCTGTTCTTTTTATCACTAATTTTTACAACGGATAACTCAAAAGCGCTTAAATGAGTCAAAATATTTTTTTTTAAATGCAGTTCCACACGTCTAAGTCAAAGACGAAAAACCCTTAAGTCAAACCACACTTTTCCCCTGTCTAAAGCTGCTCTTCTAGGACTAATTTTACAATGTATTTGTAAAACGGTCCAGTTTGGGTTAATTAAACTGCGTATAAGTAGAATGCGTTTCTCATTTTCCAAACTCAGATAAGTCAAACCCTTTTTTCCCCTGGCCAAAGCTGCTCATTCTATAACTAATATTTAACCGAAAATGGCTCCGTTCAATCAAACTGTCCAGTTTGGGTTAACTAAACTTTGGATAAGTCGAACATGTTTCCTCTTTTCCAAACTGGGATAAATCTAACCATTTTTTCCGCTATGGCCAAAGCTGGTCTTCCTACGACATATTACAGCTGAACGCTCGGATAAGTCAAATGTGTTTCCAAACTTGGATAAGTCGAACTCAAATATTTATGGTCTTTTGAACACAGCGACATATTCACACCGGCACCTTCTGATCATGTTTCATTGTCGACTGCTGCACATCTGGAACTTCAGGACAGTCAAACTTGGTCATCATTAAACAAAATTACCCGCGTTGTGTGTGTGTGTGTAAGAGAGAAGTGAAATGAAATGAAACTTCATATCACAAGGATAAAGGATTAGGTCCTGAGAGCTTTTTACAGTCATGTCCTTGCACGCACACGTAATATATAAGAACTAATTAAAATGGAAAGGCAAAACATGAACATCAAAATACTTTACAGACTTGCGCAGTCACAAACACACACAGCATACTCGTCTAGTGCAGTGAGAACCTGAAATAAACGTGAACATTAAAAACGTAGTTTGAGCAATAACGGCATCAACAAAATTGGCAATACAACTTGGGGTGCTCGAGTAACACTGACATAGCTATCGGACGAGCGAAAGGAAGAGAGAGAGAGAATTAAACTTTGAGGTGGGTAACTAGAAGCGACCAGTTTCCAACAATGGAGGATCAATAATTGGCAGTACTCAAATGTTCACAGTATGTCTTACGATAATGCTCAACGAAAAGGCCAACAGCTTTTGAAGTCTGAATGTAATGAAATGAAAGACTTCTCTGTTTTCCTGAGTCCTCCTTTGTATGTTGGAGAGTTCCAACGACGTTGACCAGGGCCACCAGAAGACCTCTGTTACATGTACACACTGACGACATTGACCAGGGCCACCAGAAGACCTCTGTTACGTGTACAAACTGACGACGTTGACCAGGGCCACCAGAAGACCTCTGTTACGTGTACACACTGACGACGTTGACCAGGGCCACCAGAAGACCTCTGTTACGTGTACACACTGACGACGTTGACCAGGGCCACCAGAAGACCTCTGTTACGTGTACACACTGACGACGTTGACCAGGGCCACCAGAAGACCTCTGTTACGTGTACACACTGACGACGTTGACCAGGGCCACCAGAAGACCTCTGTTACCTGTACATACTGACGATGTTGAACAGGGCCACTAGAAGACCTGTTACATGTACACACTGACGACGTTGACCAGGGCCACCAGAAGACCTCTGTTACGTGTACAGCTGCACTGGTTGCCTGTAAAATTCCGCTGCCAGTACAAAATTGCAATATTCGCCTATCGGCATTTTGACAGATCTCTCTCGCTGTACCTTTCTGCCAAGCTGTCTGTTTAACAGCCATCACGCACCCTCCGTTCCTCTAGTGTAAAACTTTTTAAAATCTCAAAGCTTAACATGAAAACTGATGGGGAGCGTTCTTTCACCTTTTTAGCCCCAAGTGTGTGGAACTCCCTGCCAACTGAAATGCGGAATCTGCCCACATTGTCACAGTTCAAAGCTCACTTAAAGACTTTTCTTTTCTGTCGGGCATTTAACACTTAGCTCATCTTTTGCTAACTGTTGACTGCCTTTTATTCTGATCCTAGAGGAAGTGGATGTAAGGTGTTGGGAAGGGATGGGGTGGTTTAAAGTAGTGTATAATCGTGCGTGTGTCTGAGAGAGAAGGTGTGCTGTTGTGCATGCGCAGTGAGTCCAGTGTTTTCCTGGAGAACAGCGCTATAC
The DNA here is from genome assembly GCA_036245525.1 of Semisulcospira habei. Lineage (NCBI taxonomy): Eukaryota > Metazoa > Mollusca > Gastropoda > Semisulcospiridae > Semisulcospira > Semisulcospira habei. The sequence goes on along the minus strand of BTPG01000002.1, from coordinate 143,914,790 downwards.
AAGAACTATGTATTATTATTATTCTCTTGGCTTGACTTCGCGAACGAAGATTCTATAGGGCTTGCCCACGTCGTCTGCAGGCATTTTCGTGGCTGCGGAGGCCAATCCGGGACAGGCAGGTTCGACCGCAGTGGCTGCAGGGGAAGGTCTGGTCAGGGTTCTGAGTTACGACAACTCTGTTTTTTCTTCTGAGCCGCTTGTCCTTAAGGTTAGCTCTGCGAGAGTCCTCAAAGGAGATGGCTGCCTTGTGAATGTTGGAGCACCAGGTGTCACGGTCCAGAGCAAGCGAAGACCACTGGCGGTGGTCGATTTGGCAGGCACTAAGTGACTTCTTGAGACCGTCTTTGTATCTCTTCTTTGGTGCCCCTCTGTCTCAGTGTCCAGTGGCGAGCTCGCCGAACAGAGTGATCTTGGGTAGGCGATGATCCTCCATCCTGGAGACGTGCCCCGCCCAGCGAAGCTGTGTCCGCAGCAGCAAAGCCTCGATGCTCACAGTTTCCGCCTGTTCAAGGACCTCGACGTTGGTGACGTAGTCACTCCAGTGAATGCTGAGGATGGTACGCAGACAGCGCTGGTGAAAGCGTTCGAGGAGTCGTAGTTGGCTGCGGTAGAGGGCCCAGGACTCGGAACCGTACAGCAGGGTGGTGAGGATGACAGCTCTGTACACGCTGATCTTGGTGCCTTTTTTCAGCTGTTGATTGTGCCACACCCGCTTGAATAGTCGCTCGAAAGCACTGTTCGCTTTTGCCAGCCTGTTGTCCAGCTCCTTGTCCAGCTTGGCGTCTGACATGATGATGCAGCCAAGGTAGATAAACTGGTGTACAGACTTCAGTTCGGACTCGCCGATGGTGATGTGGGGAGGGCGATGCTCTTCCTTGGGTGCCGGCTGATGAAGGACCTCTGTCTTTTTCAGACTGACCTCAAGTCCAAAGAGCTGGGCGGCATCTGCGAAGCAGGACGTAATGCGCTGCAAGGTTCTCTCTGTGTGTGCAACGAGGGCAGCGTCATCAGCAAAGAGCAGCTCACGAATCAGTTGGTCTAGGGTTTTCGTGTGGGCCTGCAGTCGTCTGAGGTTGAACAGGCTGCCATCGAGACGATACCTGATGTACACTGCGTCATCATCGTCGAGGTCCACTGTGGCCTGCTTCAACATCATGCTGAAGAAGACGGTGAAGAGGGTCGGTGCCAGCACGCAGCCTTGCTTCACGCCGTTGCGAATGGGGAATGGTTCTGAGAGGTCACTGTTTAGTCTGACCTGGCCTTGCTGGTCCTCGTGGAGCTGGACGATCATGTTGAGGAACATTGGGGGACAGCCTAGTCGCTCCAGGATCTGCCACATACCTTGCCTGCTCACAGTGTCAAACGCTTTTGTTAGGTCGACAAACGTTACGTACAGCCCTTTGTTCTGCTCGCAGCACTTCTCCTGAAGCTGTCTCAGCACAAAGACCATGTCGGTGGTGCTCCTGTTGGCTCTGAAGCCACACTGGCCCTCTGGGAGGTGGTCTTCGGCGATGGCAGGTACCAGCCGATTCAGGAGCAACCTTGCGAGAATTTTCCCGGCAATGGACAGCAGGGTAATTCCACGATAATTAGAGCAGGCAGACTTCTCTCCTTTGTTCTTGTACAGGGTGATGATGACTGCATCACGGAGATCCTTTGGTAGTGTTCCTTTTTCCCAGCCCCCACCCGGGTCTGCCCTGGGGGACTTGGGTGGGGTTAGGTATTTTTTAGTTCCCAGGGTCACCCTGGTCAGCCCCACAGGGTGGGTTTTTCTCTCTATTCTGGGGCATGCGTTTCTGTCTACCCTTTGTCCATTCACCTGTATTTGCCTTTTTAAAACTCTCCCTACTGTCTGCACTGCCTGTAGCTCTTGATGTTGGATGTGTGTTGCTAAATGGTCTTAGCTTTATTTAGGCCCAATGTTGTAGGTTTATTTAACGTATTTGACCGGCTGGCGACATACATTAAATTTTCTGTTTATTTTTTTTTTTTCACAAGCAGTGCAGGCACGTCCTGAGAAAGCCTTATTGCTGTCGGGACATTAAGCAATGTACAATCAATCAATCAATCCTTTTTCCCAGCAGCAGAGAAAGAGGTCGTGGAGCTTGTTGTGCAGTGCTGGGCCTCCATGTTTCCAGATCTCTGGCGGGATTCCGTCAATGCCTGCTGCTTTGCCACTCTTGAGCTGGTGGATGGCTGCGAGGGCCAATTCAACCTTTAGTGGAAGGTGTGGGATTTGGAGGATGACTGTTTCTTGAACAGTGCGCTCAGCGCCGAAGAGGTCCTGAAAGTATTCCGACCAGTGGTTCAAGATGGAGGTATTATCTGTGAGGAGTGCCTGTCCATCAGCGCTTCTTATTATTATTATTATTATTATTATTATTATTATTATTATTATTATTATTACATACTGACGACGTTGACGAGGGCCACTAGAAGACCTGTTACCTGTACATACTGACGAGGGCCACTAGAAGACCTGTTACATGTACATACTGACAACGTTGACCAGGGCCACCAGAAGACCTGTTACCTGTACACACTGACGACGTTGACCAGGGCCACCAGAAGACCTCTGTTACGTGTGCACACTGACGACGTTGACCAGGGCCACCAGAAGACCTCTGTTACGTGTGCACACTGACGACGTTGACCAGGGCCACCAGAAGACCTCTGTTACGTGTGCACACTGACGACGTTGACCAGGGCCACCAGAAGACCTCTGTTACGTGTGCACACTGACGACGTTGACCAGGGCCACCAGAAGACCTCTGTTACGTGTACATACTCGATGGACTGTGAAAGGAAGAGTAGAAAAGTCTCCGCTCAGGCCAGACAACACTGAGAACCCGTTTTTATCAGGAAAGTTTATCATCAAAGCCCGCCCTAGAGCAGACGGCTGTATAGAGCAGACGGCTGTAATGCCTCCATTGCGTCATACTTCTTGTGTTTTCTGCATGATTTTTATCTAGTATTTGTATAGGTTTACAGGAAAATATGTACTAATTGTAAGGAACCAAGGAAAATAACCACAAAAGGACAATAGATGAATGACATGTCTCTGTTTTAGCCTTGCTCGATCTGACAGCCGCCTTCGATACAATAGACCATGAGATCCTTCTTCATCGACTTCATTTTACGTTTGGCATCACTGGTAGTGCCCTGTCCTGGTTCAGATCTTACCTGAATGATAGTTACCAGACTGTTGTCATTAACAGCTACCGGTCGAGTCCTTCTCTACTGCGGTTTGAGATCCCCCAGGGCTCAGTCCTAGGCCCCATTCTCTTCATTCTCTACATCCAGCCTCTTTCCAGTGTAATTGAGAGATTCTCGGTTTCCCACCATGGCTTTGCCAGTCAGGCGCCAAGTTAATCTGGCATTCCCCTTGAATTATCATGGCCGATTTATCTCCTTCAACTGGCACATACTCGACAGGTGACACCTCCACATGTGGTCGTGGGGTTAAATGCATTAAAGATCAACGCATTTCAGTCCTGTGACTGGAACAAAAGAAAGATCTCGGCCCAGATCAGCAGTAGCTCGCAGACCAAGCGCATCCAGAGCCCCCCAAACATTACTGAGGCCCGGCCTGGGGTTACCCAGACAGATGCCAGAAAAGATCACTGGATTCCTAAAAGAATGTAGAGCCGTAGAGCGAAAGCGGTTCTAGAGTCTTTGGATTCAGTCTGTCGTCGACGTACTATTCTGGCACCATCTTTGAACCTTGATGGCTGCCCGACCGAGGAAGTCGATTCAGCTTACTGGGACCGAAGTTAGTGTGAAAGGGAAAAAAACACTGACAAACTTTACATTGTTAGTTAGGATAGAGGACAATAACAGACCGCTGCCGTGTGTTTCAGTGTGTGCGTGGTTGGTTTTTGTTGTTGTTTTTAGGGTTTGTAACCCTTTCGCTTGCAGTGATCAAGAGTTGTGCGTATTACTATTGAAATCCTGCATTACACACTGACCGATATTCGCGTGAAAAACACAGATGAAAATGTTACCACAAATAGGCATAAAGAACACGGGACCTACAAGAGACATAAATCCTCATGAGCCCCCGCGACTGCGTTAAGATAGTGCAACTGCGGTAAGTTAGTGCGACTGAAGTCAATGCGACTGGTCAGTTAGTGCGACTGCGGTAAGTTTAGTGCGACTAAAGTCGGTGCCGCCGACTGTGGTCAGTTAGGCGGTGCGACTGCTGTAAGTTTAGTGCGACTGCGGTAAGTTGGTGCGACTGAAGTCAGTGCGACTGTGGTCAGTTAGTGCGACTGCTGTAAGTTTAGTGCGACTGCGGTAAGTTGGTGCGACTGCAGTAAGTTAGTTCGACTGCGTTCAGTTCAGTGCGACTGCGGTAAGTCTACCGCTATGGCGCGCCACGTCCGAGTGCCGGCATAATACCGCCGGGGTGTTGGATTGCTGACGGCGAGTGGTGGGCGAAAAAAAGTCAACAGGCCGCCACACTTCATTACTGAGTGCTAACACACAACACTGATCAGGCGGCACTGCAACAATGTGCAACCTGGATCTTGAATCGTCTGCTTGAGTCAGCTGAGTCCTGCGCCAGCCACTAAGCAAGGTGACCCGCTACATAGCTCACTCATGCAATTAGCCCCTCGTCTTTTAACACGCTCCCAGTGTGCGAAGGACCTCGGACCGACATCGGCCGCAGTTAGCCTGCGCAATGCGGCCATTCGCGGGCCAAACGCGGCCGCCCGGATTTAGCACTACTACCTTTTGCACACTGGGCCGTTTCGTTAAGTCTCTGCCATGGTTGGCTGGTTGTTTAGTTTAGCGTATAACGTCCTTGACACTGGCGGGTTACGGGGGCCAGGGGCAACTCGGTATAGCCTATGGCGGAATCCGACCTGAACACTGATCTAGGACATGCCGAACTTCCTTAACCCAGTGTGGGATTTTCAGTGGGGCGACCATCCCCAACCTAGCGCGTCCCCGGGTGGCGGATAGGGGAACGGCCTTCAGATATGGAGGTTAGCTGCGCAAGCAGTCGCGGACCAAATGGCGATGAGCTTACCAGGACGGGGCGGGGTAGCAGGTGGCACTGTACCTCCACTGAAATTCCCCATGTGTCCAACGACGGGTTTATCATGCGATCAAGAGCCGCATAAAGCTCTAGCCACCCTGTGTTCCCAGGGAAGGTCGTATACCAAGAGCTAAGGGTGAGGTACCCCGACAAAAACCTCGAATGCTGAAGACGGAGGACCCAGGCCGCACGGCGCATTCTGATAAACCATGGATCCACGCAAACCCGCAACCATGACTATACGGCCAACTACCATTGACGATAATGGCGCTCGCCCACTGAGGACCCTCCAGGGTGGAGCAGCGTCGGGTCCCATGCCTCTAAGGGACCCAGCCTCAGCTACTGGAGGTCCCTCCCGCCCGTCTTGTCGTGCCATGGGACGCGGGAGGAGAGCTACTGGCACCACCACAACCAGGAAGAATCCCAGTCAGCAGCGACCTTTTCAGGTCATGCACTGGAACGCAGAAAGTACCCAACGGAGAAAGAAACACGCTTCGAAAAGCCGGGTACAACACAATACAAGGAACGCAGAAAGCATTCTGAACAAGAAGACCGAGTTGGAGCATATCCTGCATGAGAAGAACTTCAACATCTGCTGTATTCAGGAGACGCACTTGACACCTCAAAAGTCCTTCAAAGTGAGAGGCTACCAGTGCTTCAGGTCCGACAGAACAGATCGAAGCAAGGGAGGAATCCTGACCCTGATCAGGAACAACATCAACGCCTGTTTGATCGACACTCACATGGAAAACTCCGAGTACCAAGTGATTCGGATCCAGACGAAGACAGCAGATTTCCAGCTGGTCAACTTCTACTGCCCCAACGACAGACCACTCACCCTTGACACGATCCCCACTAAGGCCTCCAACTTCATTGTGGTGGGCGACTTCAACAGTCACTCACAAAGTTGGGGATACGACACTTGGATCGGAGAGGAGAAGAGGTGGAGAACTGGCAGGACGACAACGATCTCATTCTGTTAAACAGTCCCATTGACTGCCCCACGTTCTACTCCAGAAGATGGCACACTACATCGACTCCTGACCTAGCCTTCTGCACAGAAGACATGCACAAGCAAGCCAGCAGAGAGGTCGGAGAACAGTTAGGTGGAAGTGACCATCGGCCAGTCTTTTTGACCTTGGGCATGGATGGAGTCCTGCGCTGATGCAACCTTCCCACGGTGGAACTACAAAAGAGCGAACTGGTTCCTCTTTAGACACCGCACCAGCGAACTCACCAAAGACATACGAATCGAAGGTCGAGACATCAACATGGTGGTGAAGGACCTCAACATGAGCATCCTCAGAGCAGCGCGTGAGTCCATACCAAGAGGTGCTAGAAAAGACTATAAGCCCTACTCGAGCAATGAACTGCAGGAACTGGATGATGATCTAGCAGATGCCAGAAGGTAAGCAGAAGTTAACCCATCACAGGCAAACAACATCCGCCTCCAGGTAGCCAAATTTCTCAAGAAGAAGCTACAGGCAAGACGCAGGAGCTGGCAAGAGAAAACAAGCTCCTTGAACCTTGAGAAGGACGGCAGAAAGCTCTGGAAACTGACCAAGCAGTTGAACGATGAGAACACGAGCAAAGGAAACATCACCTTAGAAGAAAATGGGAAGATACTAACAGGAAAGCATGTTGCCAACCAATTTGCTGAAAGCTATGCAGCTGAGAGCAATCTCCATGTTAGCCCCAAAAAGCAGAGAGAAGCAAGAAGAGAGCAAAGAGAGAGACCTGCCAAACAAGCAACAGCAGACGCCATGAATCAACCACTTACACACAAAGAGCTTCATATAGCTCTCCAAAAGTTGAAGGCGAAGAAGTCTCCTGGTCCAGATGGCATCACCAACGAGATGCTAACCCACCTTGGTAGTGCAGCAGAAAACAAGCTACTTGAGGTCTTCAACAGGAGCTGGCAAGAAGGATCGCTACCACAACTCTGGCGAGAAGTGATCATGATCCCCATTCTAAAGAAAGGGAAGGATCCAAAGAAGGCCACCAGCTATCGCCCAATCAGCCTCACCAGCTGTGTTGTGAAGACCTTAGAGAGAATTGTGAACGAGCGCCTCAGGTGTTACCTGGAATCCAGGAACCTCCTCGCCCCTGAACAAGCTGGCTTCCGACAGTTCCGCAGCACCGAAGACCAGGTCACTTACTTGGCGCAGGAAGTTGAAGATGCCTTCCAGGAGCAGAAGCTGGTCTTTGTAACCTGGATTGATCTTCAGAAGGCTTTTGACAAGGTCTGGAAAGATGGGCTGCTTGTCAGACTGCTGAGAAAAGGCGTGTCCAGTAACATGTTCCAGTGGATACGCTCCTACCTCTTCAACCGCAGGGCAAGAGTCAGCGTCGACCAGACCAAAAGCAAGAAATTCCTCCTTCGTCATGGCGTCCCGCAAGGTGGAGTCCTCTCACCTACCCTCTTCCTTATCTTCATTGACGATCTGGTGTCTGAGATGCCCAAGGGAATCAAAGCTGCCCTATACGCAGATGACCTTGTGATCTGGTGCAAGGAGGAGCATGCAAGTACTGCCACCTACAGAATGCAGCTAGCGGCAGATAAGCTGAACGCATGGGCAGAAGACTGGTGCATCTCTGTCAACAAGGAGAAATCCTCCACCACCCTCTTCACACTGTCCCCAAAGCAGAAAGCCGGAACCATCAAGCTCTGAGAGAGGATGAAGAAGCTACCTACCTTGGTGTCACCTTCGACAGACGTCAGACCTGGAAACCACACATTGCACAGGCAGAGGGGAAGGCCCGGCGCAAGCTGGCCATACTCAGAAAACTGGCAGGCACCACCTGGGGAGCGAATGAGAAGATACTGAAGACAGTATACCAGGGAACAGTCAGGCCCCACCTCGAGTACGGCTCCACAGCGTGGTCAACCTCAGCCAAGACGAACCTGCAGACCCTCGACCGAGTGCAAAACCAGGCTCTTCGACTCATCGCTGGTGCAATGAAATCCACACCAATCAAGGAAATGGAGAAGCTGACCACAATCCAACCTCTCAGCCAGAGGAGAGAAGCCAAAACCATGGTACAGGCGGAGAAGCTCAGGTGCTTGCCCGACCACCCCATGAAGCACAGACTAAGCAACTTCACCAAGAACCGGCTCAAAAGAAGCAGCTTTGTCCATGAGAGCATGCGACTTTCTCGACAGTACAGGGAGTCCTTCCACAGAGCACTCTACCTCTGATCACAAAAGAAGTGGAAAACCCTTGGGCAGTGGACAAGCCAGACATCCAGATCTGCACCAGTGTCCCACATGCTGCCTCAGGAGACAGTCAGGATGACACCGTTCGACGGGCCTAGTCCTGATCGACGAACAGTACCCAAAGGAGGCATGGATCCACATCTACACTGATGGATCAGCAACGAATGCCATTTCCAATGGAGGTGCTGGCATCCTGATCCAGTTCCCAGGGGGACATACAGCCACATCCAGTGTAGCCACCGGCAAACACTGCACAAACTACAAAGCAGAAACTGAAGCACTTATGCAGGCCGCCTCCATGGTTCAGAATTCTACAGACCCATGCTATCAAGTTGTCTTCTTCTCCGATGCCCTTTCAGTCCTCCAGGCCCTCGAGAACGACAAACTCCCCCAGCTGACCAGAGCTTTGCAGAAGGTCAGACAAACCAGAAGAGTTGTTCTCCAGTGGATACCAGCCCACTGTGGGGTACCAGGAAATGAAAGGGCAGACGAGCTGGCGAAAGAAGGAGCCACAAAAGATCAACAAGAAAACAGCGTCAGCTATAGTGAGCAAAAGACAATCATCAAAGCATTGATGAGGCCGAGGTCAAACAGAGACGACTACCACACAATGACCAGAGAGCAGCAAGTCGTCCTGATCAGACTGCGTACCGGCCACAACAGACTGAATGCTCACATGAACAGAAAGCTCAAGCTGGCGCCATCACCAACCTGCGCCTTTGGTCAGGAAGACCAGACAGAGATGCCCCCTACTGGACGATGAAAGAAAAGAAGTGTGGCCGTCGCCAACTCCACTGCAGACCAAACTCTACGGCAGTCGAGAAGACCTGGAGAAAACGACGTCATTCATCGCCGGTGCTGGACTGACCGTATAGCCCACTGCGAACGAAAAGAAGAAGAAGAAGAAGAACACTGATGAATTCAGGCGCCCTGCAACTGTGTCACTAAGATTTTTCAGAACCTTTCAACGGATATGCTATTGAACGAGTCCGTCTTTTTTTCCCCTGGATAGTCCCTGCCATAAACACAGAATTTTAATTTATACATATAATTATATGCATAAAAACATAACGGAAACCATTAAAAAAAATCCATAAACACATGTAATACAAAAAATGAATAAAACTGAATAGGGAAATAACGCTAAAATACTTTGACAGTCACACACACCATTCTATACATCGCCGTGGAAATGAGCACTGATTAATAAATTCCAAAACATCGTTACCCTACCACACTCAATGGGCCGCTTTTGGAACAAGGGAAGCAACTCTCCATACTGGAACAACGACGGCTAACTGAATGAGAGAATGTGGGTTTAACCCCCTTGCGCATGCAAGCCGCACCTGTAGGGTAAACGGTAGAGGTAGCGACATGCACAAGGAGGTTAACCCATTCAGCCCCAGTGCAGGAGGTGGATCGACCATGATAATTTAAGAGTAGTGCCAGATTAGCTTGGCGCCAAGCTAATCTGGCACTACCCTTGGAATTACCATGGTCGATCCGTCAGTCTCCTCAGTGCAACTCAGTGGTACATAGGCGTTAGAATCTCAATGGGCGAACTGAGCGGTACACTGCATGGACCGCGCCGCCGCGAAAATTACACTACAGCGTGCCTCTAAATGCGCAAAGGGCCGACGACGTCCCGATGGCCTTTTGCACATTGGGTAAGCTTCGACATGCACAACCGATGCACACGGTCGGTGGTCGTTTTAGAACTATTCCAAAAACTGTTGATTAACTCGTCTGTTACCCGGGCTGTCGGTAGCGATCGAGGTCACGATGATTCCCGCAAGAAATGACCTCAACCAAAATCGCTAACCAACAACCAAATGCTCAAGTCCATGGCAGGCGCTCGCTGAAGCCGCTACTCGTACAATCCAACAAGAAATCTGAACAGCTCGTAAATGGCTTCCGCTCTCTCCTGACTGTAGCGCGCGGCCGTGGTCGCCGCGTCCGTACCGACAAGATGTGAGTCTAGCAGCGCGGCAGGACACGACATGCGTGGAAAGGACTGCAGCACCAGAGGCACATGGTCGCCGTGTACAAGCAGAGTGACGACGGTAGATCTCGCGCGCTGTGACGCCTGGTCCGCGAGCAGCTTCAGGTCTCCGGAGAACTGGCTCTGGCCGGCCAGAACCAGAATCAGACGGCTTCTCTTCACGATGTCCGCCATTGCGTCGTATGGGGGCCCCGGAGACACGGCCTTGTCCATTATGGTGACCTGAGAAAAGAGGTATATCACTAACCGGCCATTTAAACCCATAACCAAAGTGTCGACTAACGAGTACGTACCAGTCGCAGGAGATGGATCGACCATGATAATTCAAGGGTAGTGCCAGATTAGCTTGGCGCCTGACGACGCCAAGCTAATCCGGCACTACCCTTGAATTATTATGGTCGCTCCATCTCTTGCTGTAGTGGGTCGGGGCTAAATGGTTTAAAGCGATCTGCTCCCTCTCGGGCTTTGGTTGCTCAAATTCGTCGTCACAACTGACGTTCTCTGGCCTCAACTCCAAATACAACGTTTCTGTACAACCTTCACGATCCGTACGAGTACGCGCACAGTACCAGAGGTTTGCCACCGACTTCTGAGGTCAACGGAAGAAACTCTCCTGTGTACAAAGGAGAGGAACAGCGGAAAAGACTTAAAGTTTACGACATTCAAACTCCATAAACTGCCTGGCGTAAGTCGTTTAAAGGGCAGTGGTAAGACGAGGTGATATGGGGGGGGGGGGGGGGGAAGGGGTGAGTGAAGAGGGAAAAAATATATGAGGATAGTTAAAGAGATTCTGGACTTGAAGTCTGTAAGCTGACAGACTCGAATCCATCCTGGTAATTCTCGAAGACCTCTCGTCGCCCCAAACACGATCCTGGGGCCATTTGCATGAGTGAGCCAAGTCCTGAGCATCCACTAAGCTAGGTGCTCCGCTGCAGCGCAGAGGAGCAAATTGCTTAGTGGCTGGCTCAGGACTGCCTAAGCTCATGCATGCAACTGACCGCTGGTTCGAGCTATCTGGAGTCAGAATGACACATTCCAACTTGAACCACGTACCTTCAGTCCACAGGCACTTTTCAGCATCCCGGCCAGGACCTGTGCCTTGTGCTGACTCTCATCTCTCAGTGCTGCCGTCAGGCGGTCATACACCACCATCACGTCCCACGTCTCGCGCTCGCCCTCCCCGCCGGGATCAGTATCGGAGCTGCTGGTTATTTCCGCAGCCCGTCCTGTTGAAAGAGGGCCACCCCCGTGTTTTAACTGGAAGCACTCAGCCAGGGTGAGTGGGAAGGTGTGCATAAAGGCGCTGTGGAAGTGCTCGCTGCTGCCGGACAGGTTGTTCTTCAGAAGGGCCCGCCTCGCTGTCAGGACACGTAACCTCAGCACGTAATGTTCGTCTCCAAAGAGTTCTGCAATCGTTGCGCTCCCCTTGGGTGTGCTGACGAGGATCTCAGTCAAAACCAAGGCATTTTCTAACTCTTCCGTGTCCAAGAGGTGCTCGATGCACATTTTCAGATTGCTCGGCCTCACTCTTTCTAACCACCACTGTTCTTTTATCCGTTCTATCAGCGCCATAGATTGCCGGGTGTTTGAAACTTGCAGGAAGAGCTCTGCCTTTCTCACCAGTTTTTCTTCATCGCTCATTTTGGATTCATCCACATCTTTGAGAAGTTGCAGGAAGGAGTGCAACACTTCCCCGACGCGTCCTCTGAACTGCGGATTCTTGGTGTAAAGCTGCGCCCCCTTCTCTAGCGCTATGTAGAACATGGACTCTGCCTCAGCCGCCAGCTGGTTCTTCTCCTGATTGTCTCTCTCAGCCTCACTCTTTTCCTTCAGGATCAAGCCCGCCTGCTCAAAGGCATTCACTCTCAGATAGTTGGGACGTTTTCTGGTCCTGTGTCTCAGCTCCTCAAGCAGTTCCAAGACTCTGTCAAGGTCACCGACATGTCTGTACATCAAGGCAAGGTCATACAAGGCCTGCGCGTTAGTGCCCTCGCTGAACTGAAACGCTTTTTCAAAACACTGCATGGCCTTAGACACCAAGGGATTTGACCTTGAGAGACGCGTGTACTTGGGCGGACATTTCATGGCTTTGGCAATTTTGAAGATTTCCGGGTTGTTTAGACGTCTCTGTGTCCGTTTGCTTGGGGTTTTGTGAAACCTGTTTCCCTGCGTGACTCGGGCGTCTCTCGCCTGCTGTGTCAGTGCAAGGAATAATATTTGCACGTACGAGATGATTTGTTGAAAGATGCTTGCAGCTTGAGAGAAACTGAACAGTTTGAACAAATAAATGTAGCTCCCCTCGCTGCTGACGCGTCCCGTCATGTACTGTGCCCTGGCCTGCGCCTTGTACTTGAGACCCAGGTGGTGAAAGGCAGTGGATGACGGCCGTATGTCCAGGGCCTTCTGCAGAAGGTCGGCGGGGCCGGTGTAAGGCAGGTGTTTAAAGTTATCGATGTACTTGTCTTTCCTCAGGATGCGGGCGGCCTTACACAGCACGGAATTGTCGGCGTCATCCAGCTCCAGCGCCTTTTCACACGCCACATTGGGCCACATCCCCGCGCGCTGGGCCAGTCTCTCTTTCTCCTTCTTGCTCCACACCATGCGGCCAATCAGCATCGCAATCTCTACGTAAGCTTTCGCCTGCAGATTTCTACTATCGGCAGCTTTGATGACGCTGAGAAACGCGTCCAGAGCCTTGGTGCTTTCCCCTGAGGCGTCGTGCCCGCTGTTCAGCGAGCGGCGTCGGGTCAGGCCCAAACCAAACGTCCACAGCCATTTCTCCGGCGCCCGGGCGTCCACCAGGACTTCCTCAAACAGCGCGATGGCCTTGATAGAGAAGCTCGGACCCATACGGGTATAAGTGAATGCCAGCTCGGCTTTGGCCTTGACCCTGAGATAATCAAAGTCCGCGTGGTCGGCCTTCAGTACCTCCAGCATGTCGAGCTGTTTCTGGGCGTCGCTGTAGCGCCCCATGTTCCACAGGATGACGGCCATGTTGGCCAGAGACACCTGCAACATGAAGAGATTCTCATGATGCCCTACCTCTCTGTGCATGATGGTTAGACTCTTTCGTTATGTGCAGACCCAGCGAGCAAAGGTCCTCGGGCCGACGTCTGCCGCAGTGGGCACGTTCACGACGAATGTGCGCGGGTCCACTGCGGCAGACGTCGGCCTGATGATCTTCTGCTTCCTGGGAAGGCTGCTAAGACCCTGTACTCTTGCTGAGACGCCACTCACCAGGTTGTGCTGTTCACCCTCCTCCCTCAGCGCCTCCTCCGTCACGGCCAGACCCTCCCGCCACCTGCCGTCACAGCTCAGGAGGAAGGCCAGGTAGTTGTTGGCTCGCGCCATCTCCAGGGCGGTCTTGTAGCCCACAGCTATGGCAGACTCCACACCTTTCCTCAGTTTGGCCAGGTGAGTTTTCTCCATCTGCCGGTGTTCGTTGTACAGGTGAAAGGTGTGAGG
>BTPG01000002.1:143868562-143896062 GCA_036245525.1 Semisulcospira habei | reverse complement strand
GGTGGAAAACCAGGCCACCTTTCGTCAGTTCTGACTAGAAGCTGTTTACGCTTGGCCTCCTAAGTCAGATTATGGCTGACCTTTTCCCCGTCACCGTCGAGAAAAAAATCGTCACCCTTCTGCCAGAGGTAGAGATCCTCAGGAGCCCCCGCTCATGAGGATCTATGCCTTGTTCTCAAACCCACTAATTGTTACATTCTTGTTCCTTTGAAGGCTGGGGATCGTTGACGCTGAATTGACAATGATCTCCACTAAAACACAATTTGCGTCTATCGGCAGTGAAGTGGTTAAGTTAGGGAGTCGTCTGCATCGCGGCTAGGTACAGGTCACGGCAGAAGGAATCCTACAGTAGTCGTGACTATGACAAGTTCTTTAACCGCTTTCCTGCCGCCCGCTGTACGGACATTGCTGCTGCTGAAATCTTCAGTTCTTCACTCAACGATCAAACGCTAAAACCGGTCCAAGAAACATGGATACAAATTCGCCTCAGCAAGAGGCATAGATCCTCATGAGCCCCCGCAGTCGCGGGGGCTCATGAGGATCTATGTCTCTTGCAGTTGGATAGTGTTGGCGTTTTTCACGGCAGTGAAGGGGTAAAGGACACTACTACTGATCACGTGACACTGAGATCACGTGACACTGAGATCAGATGACGGCTGAGATCAGAATAACTTTGTGCTAACGGGCGACAAGCTTTTTCGAAACCACCCTAGTACTCAATGGTCGCTCAGTGTCTTGTAAGGTTTTAAGCCGGCTGAATTAGTAAACAGTGAAAAATACGCCTGTATCAGTTCATAGACCACGCACGCGCCGGGTGTGTGTGTGTGTGTGTGTGTGTGTGTGTGTGTGTGTGTGTGTGCCGTGTGTGTGTGTGTGTGTGTGTGTGTGCCGGATGGGTGTGTGTGTGTGTGTGTGTGTGTGTGTGTGTGTGTGTGTGTGTGTGTGTGTGTGTGTGTGTGTGTGTGTGCCGGGTGTGTGTGTGTATGTGTGTGTGTGAATGTTTCCTTGTCTTTGTGGGACCTGATCTTTGCGTACGTTTGGTGCTCGACAAGCAAGCACACTGTTCAAGTGGTGTGACGGTGCGACGTCAAATTGACTGGTGGTGCCTTAGAGCTATCGTGGAAGTGAAACGATCTGATTAAAGTTACACAGACGTGATTTAGGCACTGCGGTATATCGACTGACCTTTTCAAAACCGAATTGAAAATAGCAGAAAGTAGAATCAGCAACGGCGAAATCTACGCGGGTTATTTACTGCAAAATGAGAAGCGGCACGATTTTGTGCTACAACACCTACTTTCACGGCAACCGTACATTTTAAAGTATAAAGTCACAAATAAATGCGTAATGTTCTGTGATTTTTTTTTTAACATAACAGCCTCACGCCGTAAGGTCCAAAATCACAAACCAGCACACAGTTGATGCTGGCCCGGGCCTACAGCGTGGCAAGCACAGGCGTGTGATGATCACTGGACTGTGTTTCTCTAATCTTCGTTAATTCACGACAACAACAACAACCCACACAAACAAACCAACAAACAAACAACAACCCAAAATTCAAAAAGAACACAAACAAACAAACAGAACAATCTTCGATTAAAGCAAGACAATAATAAAGAGGACTTAATAAACAAACGAACAAAACAAATCAGTCCAACAAAACTTCAAACAAACAAACAACCTTAGATGTGCCAGGAACATGGATTCAAAGTGTTGTCACCAAGAAGTTTCGATCCTCATCAACCTCGGCAACTACGGGGGCTTATGAGGATCCATACCTCTTGCGTTGGGTGGTGGTCAAATTTTCTTGTCACTGAGCAGGTTAAGACGGGTAGCGGTATATATCCATTTTTACTGCTGCCCGTGTTAAGAGGTGACCAATTACCGCGCACCGATCATCCGATGCCTGTGGTACCGTGAAATCAGGATTCCGTGAACTGTCGGGCGTAATATAGGATAATTGTATATCGTGTACACAACAGAATCCAGTATTTATCATTACCTTCAGCATCACTGGAAGCCATAGCAGATGAAGCAGCGAACGAAGGGCGTACACAGTTGATGTCAGTTATACCGCGCGTACACCACAAAAGAATTTCTGTTTGATCTGCTGCAGACGACCCGTCAGTTTCCAAACGGAAGCACAAGGGGAATTACGTAGGGGGCTTTTATATTTTCATCAGTTTGGAACACAGGGGGAGGGAAATCGACGTTATGGCAGGAGTTTCGTGCCCCTGACACTGAGGAGCAATATATTACGCTCCGAGTCAGGGGCACGAAACTCTGGCCAGAAGTTCGGTTTTATTCCCTTGATAGCTTATTGACGCTCCGAGTCGGAGGCACGAAACTCTTGCAAGAACTTCGATTCCCTCCCCCTGGGAAGAACCGTGAAATGATCGCACAGTCAATATTAGAACACACCACTTTCCCGCAGCGCTTTTGAGTTAATTAGTTTTTGGGGTTTAACGCCGGGCAGACCACTAAAGCCATCTCATGGCGGTAATGACTGCAGTGGGAGAAGGCCGGCCACCGCACTATGGTGTCAGTCCTTCTTTCCGACTTGTGGGGGCTGCCCGAGACTGTCGGAAATGAATCGCTGTTTTGGGCCGGCACTAGGTCAAGTTACACTTCAAAAGTCCCGCTACGGATCGACCCGCAAAAATTCGTCGGACCGGACCAACCATGGCCGGTTTCAGCACTTATATCTATTGCACACTGGGCAGTTTGGTCAAAGTCCTGCAATTTAACGTCCATGGCCTCACAGGAGTGATAACCCCCAGTCACAGGAGAGATAACCCCAGTCACAGCCGGGAGAGATAACTCCAGTCACAGGAGAGATAACCCCAGTGAGCAAAACGTCTTCGGGCTCACGACAGCTGCAGTGGCCACAGTCGTGCGTGGGCCCACTGCAGCTGCCGTGGGCCCGAGGACATTTGCTTGCTGGGAATAGACGGCCCTAATGGGCGGGTCATGAGGGACAAGGACAGCTATTGCCTATGGAGTACCACTCATCAATTCGGGCGCCCTGCAGTTGTGCCACTTTGACTTTACCAGGGCCGCTTTTCACCGGCCATGCTATTGAACAAACCCGTCTTTTTACCCTGGGTTGTCCCTGCCATAAACATTCACATAACTTGATGCCGCATAAACACATAATAATAATAATAATAATAATAATAATAATAATAATAATAATAATAATAATAATAATAATTACGGTATTTATAATGCTCTTATCTTATAATAATTATAACTCTAAGCGCGCACTCACAACTCGCGCACGCATGCGCACGCTTTAGACAATGACTCACGTACCACAAATAGTGAAATACATTACGACGGTCAGCTTGCGGTGGGGAGTGTGGTGGTATAGTGCTAGAACTGTTGAAAGAGGTGAGTTTTGAGGGCGGACTGGAAGGAGGAGAGAGAGTGTTTCTGACGGAGAGAGAGTGGGAGAGCCTGTTCCAGGTGGATGGGCCGTAGACGGAGAAGGAGCGGGGGCCGAAAGTGTTGAGTTTGGTGCGAGGGATGTGGAGGCGGAGAGGGGCAGAGGGAGCGGGAAGGTGTGTAGAGGTGAAGTCTCTCTCTTGGCTTGACTTCGCGAACGAAGATTTTATAGGAGTTGACCACGACGTCCGCAGGCTTGTTCGTGACTGCGGAGGCCAATCCGAGACAGGCAGGTTCGACCGCAGTGGCTGCAGGGGAAGGTATGGCCAGGGTTCTGAGCTGCGGCATCAGTCTCTGTTTTTTCTCCTGAGCCGCTTGTCCTTAAGGTAAGCTCTGTGAGAGTCCTCAAAGGAGACAGCTGCCTTGTAAATGGTGGAGCGCCAGGTGTCACGGTCCGCAGCAAGCGAAGACCACTGGTGGTGGTCGATTTGGCAGGCACTAACCTTTCTGCCAAACACAAAAAAATCCACGCGGAGCACTCACAGGAGAAACATTTTCAGCAATTCTTAAAAAAATTAAGAGTTAGCGTTTTTCGCAACACTTAAATGCACTAAGTACCCCATGACAAAACTGTCGTCTGCAAGCCTGCATACAACCGTGCACATGCCCCAATTAGGCTCCCATGAACACACTAGGTCGACTAAAATCAGTTACCCAAATTTTGTTTGTTTGTTTTTTCACACCACCTGTCATGCCTTTTGTTGCTCAAAACGCCAAAAAAGGCACAACTGAAATTGAAGTTTTACACCCTAAAAAAATTTCAAAAAGGGAGGAAATTATTTTTTTAACTATTTCTGGCGAAAAAGTTACTACATGCACCGGAAGCAGCCCTGTGTGGCCTGTGCAAATTATGTACACTGCGCCATAGACCCGACTCGGCAGCAGCTGCTATGGATACTGATGCAGACGGTAGGTTCTTCATTCCAAACTGACGCAAAGGCCATCGGGCCGAAGTGGGCCGCAGTGGGCCCGCGCACGACTGTGCGCGGGCCCATTGCGGCCGACTTCGACCCGCCGACAGCCTTTTTTTGTGCTGGGCTCAGCTGCCTCGTTGAGTACTGCCACTCTACTGATATCATCACAAGCTCTATATAGCGTCCCAGTAGCCCTTTTGTTGACAGACCACCTCTTAATAGGGACGGCACGCGCCGCCTCCCATCTGGTTTCACTGAATGCCGGGCCGGGCAGGGGTGGGGGGGGGGGGGAGGGGGGGGGTCTACGGCCTGTCCGGCCAACCAAATGACCTGCAAACTGACACACCCAGAGCAGTGGCAACTGCCCGTGACCCAGATCTTTAGTTCACGGCTGCAAAGTCTGGTAACTACTGACTCCGAGACCTTGCTTTGTTTCCCAAAATTTCAGCCTTTTCACATCGGTAATGCCGACTACTGGCTCCATTGCTAATGACGCAGTCCGACATCTTTGTTTTTAACTCTCGTCAAATGTTTGTCTTTTTGTAATGTTTTTTGTGGGTTTTTTTATCTATCGCCTATTTCATTCAAAATGTGAGTTTGCAAAATATACAAAAGTGATAAAATTTCATTAAAAAATTCTTGAATGGACAGCAATTAATGAAATAGTTTTGTTTTGAGTGTATTTTGGGTGTTCTTGATATCTCAATGGCTGCCACACATGACTGAGCGAGTGTTAGTTCTCACAGTTAACTATGCATTTACAAGCTCACACAAAATTCAAAGCGGCCAGATGGCTAGAACTTTCTAACAGATAAGCGCAATCAAACATGCCACGTCAGAGATATATAAACTGACAGTTGATCCCCACCCCTCCCCCAATCAATTAATTATTCTAATCAACTAGCCATTTAGACAAACCCACTCCAACCAATACACCCAATACCTTTATTACCTAGCCATTTTAGTTCCACTCCAGAAATCATTCAAGCTACGTTTTTTGATCAGCTACCAACCCGCGATTATTAAGCCAGATCCCCCATCCCCCCTAAATAATTAATGCTGCCATTGACTTCTTTAAACAAAATTATTATATTACGTTTTAAAATGAACCAAGACGAATTACTTCTTCTAAGCGATATCTGTGCTGTAGAGAACAAAGACTTAGACTCTAAAAAACAAAGGCTTATCTCTGTTGTTGTTTCTGGAAAATCAAAAGCTTTTCTCGGTAAACAATACATGACAGAAGACATAGAATCCCTTACTGCTGATGAGCTAATTAAACTACATTCTAAATATGAAAATCACATTGCTTCACTAATGACACGTGATTTGAGTCGATCTCTTGTCTGCCTATACACAAAAGCTGTAAGTCACTTCCTACCTGTTGATAGTGACAGCCTTTCACATGATCTAGAAAGCAACCCCATAGTTTCAAGTTCAATAGGTAAATTAGCATGCCTTATGTTTTACAAGTTTGGGAATTACCTTGCACCTGCTGTAACCTTACTTGTTACTAGTAGTCATATTGATTTTTCTAAAATAAATTTTAAATTAGAAGAAAATGGACGAGACGACTCCACAACAGAGCCATGTCTTGACACAGGTTCAAACAGTGACTAAGACTAAAAGTCCAGGTCGAATAGAGGCTGGGAAAAGATTAGCTGAATATAACAGACAAAAGAAATTACAGCTTCAAGCATTAACAGAAAAGACTGACGTAACATCATCAGTGACACTACCATTAGAACCAACACATACCCCACAAAGTGATAAAAAAACAACTAAAACAACAACAAATTATATAGTTGCTGGATTTGTTGTCGGATTTGGTTACGTAGGTTACCAATTATATAAAAAATACAAACCAAACACTCAAACAGTGTCCAAAAAATCAAACACTCCAAAAACAAAAGAAGAAGTCTCCACATTACCAGCAGTTCCAAAACCTTTGGACCCATTTTACATGCAGTAAATAAATTTATTATTTTAATTTTTGTAGTATAAGAAAATGAGCGACACAAAGAACATAATGAACCTTGTCTATCACTCCGCTGTAATAAGTGGACTAGCAGTAGCATATTCTATGCTGGGAAAAAGTCTTCTCAAAATGAAATCAGCAGACCTTAGTAAATTAGACTTCGAAGACAGTGCTAAGCTAGTAGTTGTTATAACAGCGTCGATTGCTACAAAAGATTTTTTAGTCAAGCAAGGAATTATTCCAGAAAATATTTCTATGTAAATAAAAATATGGCAACTATAGCTGTCATGATTGGTGGTGCAGTTATTAACGCATTAGCTTTCAGTGGGTCAAACTATTTCTTTTCAAAAGTGAGTAAAGAAGAATCAGCAGAAGAAATGAAGCGCCACAATGAGGCATCTGAAAAACTAGCTCAAGCTCAACAAGATTATGAGAAGCAAAGAATAGAAAAACTGGATTTTATTAATGAAAAACTAAAACTTGAGGGTCATGCACAGCATACATTTTGAAATGTTGATGACGCGATCAAAGAATACTATCTTGTAACTGGTGAAGACATATCTATTCCTCAACCAAAACTTAGCGACTATTACCAACCAAGCTCAGAACAAAGAAATGGAGAAATAATATTTGTTCTAGTAGGAATGACATTAGTATATTTTACAGGAGTTTATATTGCTAGAAAAAATGGCAGACGCTAAACTATCAAAAATATATTACTCCCCAATTGGCTACTGGAAAGGGAATACTGCAATAAAAAAAATTACATGCTGCTGTGGGTGGAGATGTTAACCAAATAAAACAGTGGCTTAAAAAACAGGCAATTTGGCAAATATATCTTCCTGCTCCAAGAAAAATAACAAGGCCTCATTTTGAAAACACATCACCTAATGACACACACCAAATGGACCTCCTTTTTCTTCCGCATGACACAATAAGAAAGAAACGATACAAGTATGCATTAACTGTTGTTGACATAGCTTCAAGGTATAAGGATGCAGAACCCATAACTGACAAAAAAGCTGTAACAGTGGCCACTGCATTATCAAAAATATATAGTCGAGGTCCTTTAAAATACCCTAGGCTTGTGCAGGTTGATGATGGGAGTGAATTTAAAGGGGCTGTTAATCAATTATTTGCAAAGCATGGCGTACTGGTTAGACGCGGTATTCCAGGCTTGCATAGATCACAGGCAATTGTTGAAAACTTTAACAAGCAATTATCGGAGAGACTTTTTAGCTATCAGTATTCTAAGGAACTCATGCATGACGCACGTAACACTGAGTGGGTTAAAAGATTACCTTCTGTGATAAAAGCAATGAATAATGATGGTCACCCTAAACCTGTTGATTCTATTAAATTGAAAACAATACCGTCAGAAATAAAAGCAATAACACCTCCAGACACTAACTTATTTACAAAACAGGTGAGATATTTGTATCAACCTGGTGAGGCTGAAAATGACGTTAGACGTAGGGCAACTGATCCAATTTGGTCTACATCTGTTCATAATATAAAAAAAATAGTTCCTTCAGCTAATGCAACAATATATTATCTGTATGAGCCTGCACCAAAGAGGGCATTTGTCAGAGAAGAATTACAGATTATTCCCCCAGACACCGTTACTCATTTTTAACAATTTCAATTCATCAATTAGTTTATCAAGCAGATTATCAGCTATTTCTTCAGATAACTTGAGCCTGTAATGACCTGGTGCATAAGCTTTTTCCTTAGTGTGAAACACTCTTTTTGTATCCCCAACTGCTAGAGACTTTTTATATGTTTGAATCATTTCAATATTATGTTTGTTTGATCTTAGTGTCTTGTTTGGATAATCAGGCATTAATGCACCATCTAACACTTGCTTGTAATGTTCATGACGAATGTCTTTATTTTTTATTGCTGTTTTTTTAATTCCTTTGGCTTTCGACTGACTACCTTTCTGGTGCAGTATTGAATACATTTTTGATCTCAGTCCAACGTACTCAACTATTGGCACACCATTTAGTTCATCCTTAAACTTACCAGGCACTTTTTTGTTTTGTGTGCTAAACAGTGGATGGTCTTTAGGATAATCAGATGTGTCATACATGTGTAACTCTGTTTTCATGTCTTCATAAAAGTCTTCAGTAGGCACATCAATGATCATAGAGTCAGTGTCAGTGTATAGCAGACGACACTCAGGATATTTTGGTTTGAAGTAATCATAATAAAATTCAAGCATCAACAGTTTTGACAACTCCAGAATTGCCATACCAATGAATACTGGCTTGTCCAGTTTAACAATCTTTTTTTTGAGTGACACTGCATATAATGATGAATAAAATTCTTTATACCCTGTGTACTGAGGCTTACTTGTAAGTTTAATTGCACCCGATTCAGTTGTGACCAGTCTCACATCTTTGCGGTGATGAAGATTTTCCATTGTCTTACCAAAACAGGCATTGTTCATAAGCTTAAAGAAGTCTTTGTCAAATGCAGTGTTGCCGTCCCTTGCACGTAATGTTGTGTTCTTCATTATATAATCTTTCATGAAAGCACTCTGGTCAAATTGAATTCCTCTGTGAACTTTCTTTAGTACTAACCCATGTCTGATGTAAAACTGTAACAAGCGGTAGTGGCAAACGTAATTGAATTTGTCATTCAGATTTGGCACAAGTTTGGTGTCTTCTTTTTTCCCAGTCAAACTCAGTTTCTCAACTGCTAATGGATAATCATTATGGTAATCATGTAAATGGTGTGGATACTCCAAGTCTACTTCAAAGATCCAACCCTTTTCATCATTTTGACCTCGATCCATAATATATTTTGTTAATTTTTTTATGCCATACTGTGACAAATCATACAAACAAAAGTTTTTTAATGGCAACAATTCACACATTGCAAATCCATACAAATTATTAGCATCCAAGTATGTAATAAATGACATTGGCTTTGAGGGGTCAAAGTCGTCAAGATATTTGTTGTTGGCCTTGCCATAATTGTTTGCTGCTAGACTAATACCACCTCTCAATCCACGTTCCACCATTTCACCCATCGTACGATCAGACAACAGGTCTATAGATATCTTACTGGATTTCAAAAATGCATCCCATGTCATGCCAGGACTAGTTATGTAACAAGCAGGGTCAAGCTTGTAGTGTAACAAACCCTTTTCACGGTAACTTTCAAATACGTCTGCTAGCAAACAGACATCAGCCTTTAAGTACTGATCGTGGTAATCACCAATTGTCTGACACCCTAGTTTTTCCCACGCATCAAGTGCATGCTGGTATTCAGAGTCAGAAATACCTTTACCAGTTAGTGTAGAATAAAATTTCTCTTTTGGAGGCAGTCTCCTTTCCACAAAAACTACCCAGTCACTGATGTACTCATATGGATAAACACCTTTTTTAATCAAGTCCGGCTCAAAATATTTACTTGTTATTGGATACTCACTCAGTCCTTCTGCCAGACTAGCAAGACCTAAAGACAAATGTTGCATGGAGTCATAAAATGCTAATTTGTCCAATCTAAAAGTCAAGTACTTCTCAGTTGTCTGGGCAATGCAACTAATTTTTCTGTAAGACTCATCAACAGCCTGCATGATGATGTGTGAATCATATCCCTTCAGATTGTGAAAAAAGATTGGTAACTTATATGTCTTAGGATCTGTTTTTAATAATAAGTTACAATTGTTATGTGCAGCACCTCTGTAACGCCCAGTTATGTGATCGTGGTCACGAACTTTATCACCTCCCAGAGGCTGTTCACAAATCCAACACGTCTCTGCTGTATCAAATTTTAGTTTGTCTTCTTCTGTCATCACCAAAGGCATCTGACATGTTGTGAGATATTGTACTACCTGACTATACAGTTGTCTCATTTCTGTTAAAAACAGGCATGCTGCATTTTCACCCCTGTAGATAACAGGTTCTGAATGAAGACCGTCTGACCTAACAAGAATGTATCCAAAAGAACACACCACTTGGTCACTCAATTTTATAGTCTTTGGTAATGACTCTGGAACTGGACCCTCATATGGAACAACGAGTGATTCAAAATCTGCATACACTACAAACGGCAGCTTTTGCTGATTCCCATAGTTCTTAAAATACACTTGACTACCAGGATCTGGATACCTCAGTATTGTTTGAATGTCATCAGCCGACCTGCAGTGCTGCACATGTTTGTGTGCTACTTTAATAGAGGAAAACCTCTGTAAACATTTTTTACAAAATTCCTGTTTACCGTCATGTTTTGTTGTATGATGAATTAGTCTTGACATACTTCTGATAATTGTGTAGTGAAAGTTATCACCAGATCTTATTAGCAACATGTCAACATGTTTATCTTCTGGCTGCCCATAGGTTGGGGCAATTGGAGATACTCTAATTGGCTGTAACTTATTCTCAGATTCATTTTCCCACACAAACACATTCACAGATATACCAGGATTTAGTTTTTCAAACAAGTCTATGTCCTCTATTTTAACAGGGAACTCAATGCCACTGAAGTTGAGTTCATTTACAAATTTGGTGTAGTTTGATACACGTTCAGGTTTTGCTTTTACAAAATGAAGTTTAGCAAGCACACACCACATGAAACAATAGTTGTCATTGTTTTGAATATTGACTACAGCCTTTTTGTTTGCAACCTCAGTTGGAAGTGGTATCCATGATTTACCTAGTATAGGATGATATCTTGACTGCTTCAGTTGTAGTTCATGTACAAGGCCTTCATGCCAGCCAGACCCTTGCATTTCTGCTCTGTCAATTGCTTCATGGAAGTCTGGTAACAATCTTTCTCTAAACACTTTCTCTAGTTCTCTTCTCGAATTAACTGTGTGCTGCCTTGTCGAGATATACGTTACAATAACTTCACCAACATCTCTGGCAAATTCTATTTTTGCAACAATCTGAATCTTTACACTATCAGAAAGAAGGTTATTTTGTATGACTAAAAAAGATCTTTCTATTGATTCATAGACATTGTAAATATTAGATATAGGTAAGTCAGTTGTGTGAAACACGTTTCTTAATCTTTGATGGTTGTCCATCTTTTTTATTTGTCCGACAAAAAAATAAATAGAAAATTATATAATGAAAATGGCACTTTATTGACTGTAACTCCTACAAAACAGATTTGTTTACACACTGACTCAATCATCATTATTGGTTTTGTATGTGCAATACCATTTTATTAAATGTAACAACGTTAAAATATAAATTTATTTTATATAGTTCTTTTGCTAAATCACTACACAATTTAGCAAACCAACCACTTAAATATTCATTAACAGTAAATGACTGTGTCTTAATATTAACAGTTATTTTTTTTATAAATGGATTATCAACACTTAAAGTTATATTACCAGTCATATACAGTGTTGCTGGTAACATAAAAAAATTATCTGGTGACTCTTTATTATAAAGCTGGCTTACATATTTCACATCTTTAAAGCAATATGTAATATCTATGATTTCACCAATAGGCCAATTTTGCTCCTTTTGTCCGTCTGTCATTTTTATAGACAAACTAAAAGTATAAATTAATTTACTAACCCATACCCTGTGGGCTGATCTGTCTTTAAAATGAGCTTTAGATGCTTAGTTGATTTCAGTTTATTTTTTACATCATCCCATTCATGTTTATTTGGTATGACATCATTTTCTCTGAGACAGTCTTCAAAGCTGTCACGATCCTTGCAGTAAAACAAACAGATAAACTTTAACTGTTCTCGAAAATCTTTCAGTACAGCATTATATTTCTGAGTGAGAATCCATACACTTATGTTTGCATGTCTGCCACTGAAGGCAAGTTCTGCCAGTGTGTTTCTTTTCTTAACAATGTCTTTTTCTGCAGAACAGTCATCAACAATAAACAACGTTGGCTGTCCTTCAAATTGCTTGTAAAAATATTGTAGGTAGTCATTCAGTTTTTTCTCAGGGTCGACTAAGTATATGTTGCTGTCAGTCCAAATGAATAAACGGTTGTGATAAGCTTTGTTGTGTTTTATCGTAGGACAAAATATTACAATGTTTTCAAAGTGGTGGATGTATCTTGTTTGTAAGAGGTTAAGAACAAATTCAGTTTTTCCACAGCCTGTGGCACCACAAAATAAACCACAGTGTGGATCGAGTGTCATTAAGCTCCGGTTCATTTTAATACACAATATAATTTTAATATATGTGTCCACTCAGTCTGCTTTCTGCAATATTGAGTTGTGCGTCATATATCAGGTACAAATATATATTTATGGCTGCAGCAGTTTCAACCTTCTTTTGTATCTGAATTGTAATCCCATCACTACCATTCTCAACAGTTCGTCCTGACCCATGAAGATAGTCATCATCTGTACTACGCAGGTCTAACCACAGTGCATACTTGTTTGTCAGGTATTGACCAATCCTAACGTCATACAGATGTAGATCTTTGCACGCAATGTTTGCTGGTTTATCTCTAATCCTTCCTCCTGCAAAATACTTTGTGATCGTAGTGCTGGTATGGTAACATTCCAGATGCATACACTTGATTAGGACGGCCTTCGATTGTACAGGACAAATGTGTAATCTTAGGATTGTAGAATTTTTCTGAATCCCGTTTGTATGGAGCCGCTGGTTCAATAAACAACATAAAAATACCTTTCAGTGACCTAGCAGGCATGTTTAAGTTTATGTTCCACATTGGGTCGCTTTTGTCTTTGGGTATTAAACTATGTCTAATCACCCTGTCATAATAAATTGGTAGTCTTGACTGATACTGATTTTGTATGAGTCTGGCTAGTTCAGTGTGTGTGACAATTTCATATTCCAAGGAAATGTTAGAGATCTTATATGTTGCACTAAGATCAGATGATTTAATAACTTTGGAGTAGTCATTGAAGGTTAGTTCAAAACTCAGACGGTCATTCAGTGCTCCTTGATAATAAGGCAGATGAGCTGTTAGGATTTCAAACTCAAGTGGAATGTAGAATCTGGATCCATATGTTTCGGCCATTATAACATCCATGGCTGTATTAGTTACTTTATCTCCGGCGTCGATTCGAAGTTTACCAACATTATCTGGCTGTATGCCTTGGTAAATACGGTCTTCTCGTTCTTCTCTTGTTAGCCAAAGGTCTTTGTAACAGTAGAATACATCTGAGTCATCAAGACTAAACACTTCCTGTCCTTCAAGTTTTACTTTAATAGTTCTAACAATTGCTCTACCAAGATTGTTAACTAGTGTTCTGTTCACGTCTGCGTCTGAAGATAGTTCAATATTAAAAGCAAGGCGTGCAGTGCCAGGAACAATAACGTCACTGGGTCCTAGGTTTGGAAACTTGACTGTAAGTGTTTGATTTTGGTCTATGGTACTTGGATTGTTTGTGATGACGATTGATTGTCTTATGCCCTTAACACCCAGAGGCTCACGTAGTTTTCTGTATGGGTCTAACTTTGATCCGTAAGACTGTGTTATTTTTATTATGCACAATAAAAAATAATAAATTAATAAAACAATGGCAGCAGGAGGATTTAATCATGAAGATTTTGAAATGGATGACATGAATGTCTCAGATACCAGTATCACAGATATGACTGGAATGGTAACTACTTCTAGTATGTATCACGAACTGCTAAAAGATAAAGTAAACTCATTTTATGACAGTGTTGGTGTCCACCCAGATGTAATAGATCCTAATCAGTTTGAATATGATAAAGGACACTTATTTGTAAATACAGACAGAGGGAAAATAAATCTAACACATAAAAATAATCCTTCTAAGTTTAGAGCTTTAAGTACAATTAAAGGTGAAGTCGGTGGTAACTCTGGGTTGGCAAGATACCTTGGAATTGGAGGGTCTCCTGTTCCCCCAAGACTTGTTAGTGTGCTTCACGACACGCAAACAAAGTTGCCAACGGGGCAAGAGATTGAAATGGCACCAATAACAAGCCTACCAGAAATAGCAAACACAGTGATACAAGAAACTTCATTTACTGAAGGACAAATAAATGACGCTTTGAAAACAATAGATGATCCACCTTTGTCAATGAGGGAGATTATGGGATTGGATAAATCACTGCAGACAGTAAGAGGTGAGATGGTAAATAATGTTGCCAAACTGGGAGAGCTTGATAAACACATAGAACGTGAAAAAGAGAAACTGGCTACCGCAGACACAGAAATGAAAGAAAGAATTCAACACAGATTAAATGATTTGCAGATAGAAAGATCAGCACGGTTAGAAACAATTAGTATTGGAAGACAAAAACTAAAATCACAGGTCAACAGAATTAGAGAAACTATTCAAAAAATACTTCACGAAGACACTACTCTGGCTGAGAGACTTAAAACACTTTTCAGAGAACAGGGTATCACAATTGCCAGTTTAATTACAGCTCTTGGGTTTATTATCAGTACAGTTGTGTTGGCTGTCTCCGGGGGTGGTTCTCCACCTCCAGCACCACCAACCCCAGTCCCCACAGATCCAAAAGACTTACAGTCGTGGGTAAAGAAACAACTGTCTCACATATCAGACTTGCTTAAGAAATTGGCTCTGAAAGCAGTAGACGCGTTGCCTGGCATTATAGGCACGGTTGTCAGTTGGTTGATTAGTACTGCAGTGAAGGCAGTAGGGTTTATGGCAGAGCATGTGTGGGTCTTTTTGGTGACAGTAGGAGGGTTAATAGTGGGTTATTTAATGAAACAGGTAAAGAAGTAATACCCCTAATCCAGTGAGACCTATTACCAATGCTGTTCTCTCTGACTCATGTGTGTCAAGGATTGGTGTTGGTGTTATCGTTATGGGTACCGGTGTCAAAGCTGGAGCTGTTACTGTCTGTACAGGTGATGATGTTACTGGTGCCGTGGCCGGGGGTGTTACTGTCTGTAATGGTTTTAATGACTGTACATGTGTGGTTGTGGCCCCCAAGTTTACAGATTGATTGAGTCCTAATTTCTGACCAACACCTGCAACAACTATTTCATTATTATAATTTGTTATTGTCCCCATTTGAAGTTGAAGGTCTGATGGCAACATGTATAACCCAATACCAACTACAAAGTCAACTTTTGATCTAGCATATCTGAGAACGTCTTGGTAACGTTGTATGCTAGATGGGAGATCAACTGATGAATTTACTGAATCTTCAAGATTAGCGAGAAACTGTTTTTGTGAATCGAACTTTCCACTTCCATTCAAAATGTTTGATTTTGTTTGAGCTTGTGCTCCTAGAATACACCACACATATGTTCTGATAGACTCATTTATGCGTTCGACTCCTGCTTGAGTAAATCCGTCACTCTTATCTAAGACAAATGTGGTCCAGGCATTAGACTGTTTCTGTTCAATTGAGCCTAACCACACTTCAGATTTTGATGAGAATGAAGTGTAACCAGGGTAATAATCTTGAGGGTATTGTCTGTGACTCATAGCATAATACAATGTTCCCATGCCTTTGTGATCATCAAGTTTTTGTGTAAAGTCATACTTTGTACTGATGTTAAATTCATTACAGATCCGTTCAAATGCTTTCAAATCCATGGGATTGTTAAACTGATTAAAACTGGATTCAGTGGGCAGTGGGGTATGCAGTTCTGACAGTATTCTTCTAAGCTGGTAATACATGTGGAAACGATAGACAGACTTAATCAGTTTGTTTGGGTGATTCAAATGGTCTGTAAAAGAAACGCCACAGCCTGTAGTTGAGCATAGTATAGCAAAGTTAAGTTGGTTTTGAAACATCTGTAGTGGGCTTGAAGACCACTTTCTTGCAGTAGAGTCATCTGTAATTGGAGGGTTTAGGTAATGCTCATAAGGATTTGGCACTTTCACTTGAAATAAATCTCCTTCAGACAAAGCTATATCAAGCTGATTTAGTTGAATTATTTTCTGGTCATAAGTTGGTGCAACATTATACTTGGCATCCACGTTAAATTGAAACGCGTTTACAATGGCAATTGTTGGTGATTTAAATTCCATTGTGCTTTTTTTTTATGTGATAATAAAAATGTTTATAACCTTAACAAATCTTGACACGAGCAAACCAGTGTGGCTAACTAATGGAATCGATAATCGAGATGGTAACAAGGCTGTGGCTATCCATGAAATGTTTTATACAGTAAAGTGGTTTAATGTAACCGATGATGAAAATTATTCTGTAAGTGGAACTCTTGATGGTATTGAGAAGGGTGATACTTTACGAGCTGGGTATTATGACTTTTGTACTTTAGCTGAATGGCTTCAAAATGAATTTAAAATTAAAGCAACTTTAAACCCAGCTAATTTACTTGTTACAATTGAATTTCCAAAAAGTGGTCAGTTTTCTTTATCAATTAGTCTTTTATTATTACTTGGATTTTTAGGTAAAAAAAATAACACATCTAGATGAAGATTGGTCACAATCAGTCGAACGTCTACTATCACCAAAAAAAACAAGAATAACTGGCAGATATCCTGTTCATTTGTCAGTACACACAGTGCTAAATGTTTATTTAAAAGAACTGAACACTACTGAAAATGTACACAATGGAAAGCCTTCAACTTTGTTGAGATGCTTACCAACTGGAACTACCCCATATTGTGAAAGTGTGGTTGCTAGATTTCCTAATTTGCAGTTTAAAAAATTAGGTTCTAGTTTCTTTGAATCACTGTGTTTATCTGTAACTAATCAGGATGACAAACCAGTTCTTATGCATGATTTTAGTGTAGTGTTGGAAATTAAATAATTTTATTTTTGTTTATAAAAATGAGTGGTCTTGGTCCAAAGTGAACAATCATACCAGTTGCGTGTCCGGTTACAGAGTTGAAAGATTTGGCAGACGTACAGGATTTTGAGAAGGAGGGGGATGTTGGAGAAATATATGGTTTTGAACTTGATTCAAATGGCATGTACAAGAGGAAAGTAATTGTTGACATAAAAGACGGTGAAAAACAGATTCCTAAACTTGGTCAGCTTCGTGATGTTACTGTACCTACTCCACCTGTAAATAATGCGCCTTACAACTTAATACATGTGGGTAGTAAGTGGGTTGTTTCACCTGTACCGGCACCACCACCCACAATTGACTGGGACATAAAGATTGAATTTATTAGTCCTTATGTATACACTGATGATGAAGGCGCCTTAGTGTTTAGGAAGGTTGTTAATTCTGGGCCGCTTATTGTAAGCCTTGTTCCAAGTTTTGCCCCAGACAACAATAGCAGAGAAAAACTGAAAGTTGAAAATTATGAGAGACGGCGGTATCTTCTTACAACTAGAAAGGGTAGATCAGATACTTCTGTTGTGTTTATGCCAGCAAGCTTAGTCGTGGCTAGAGAAGTGACAATAGTATTTGAAATTATCATGAAATCTGTTGCTTCTGCAAAAGAGGCAAATATAGCACAAGGAATTAAACTTACATGGAATGAAACAGTAACAGAATCATCAAAGGTCTTTATTGCCATTACAAAAAATAATGATGTTATTAATGTTTCAAGCAGTGTTCCAGCTGTCAAGGTGGTGGTCGACAAAGCAACTTTTGTTCGTCTAACTTACATAAACCTTGAACACATTGATCTTGTTGCATTTTATTATGCCAGCAAATTGTATACTTTTGAAGAGTTGCAAAATGTAATTGCTGATTTAAAAAATATTTGTCATAAAAAATGGTGAACTTGTATCTACAAATACCACCTGAGCAGCTTGAGCCTATTGAGCGTGATAAAACATTAAAGGCAGATTCATTCCGTTTAATGAATATTACAGAAGCGTTGAAGTATTTGGAAGAAGAACAAGCAAAATACTCGAGGTGTAAACGCCGTTACAATACGGTTTTCAATTCTGTACACAACACATCAATGGCCATGGGGGTGGTTTCGGCCGGATTATCTGTAGGAGGTATAACTCTGTTTGCAACGGGGGTGGGAAGTGTCGTAGGAATTGCTGTTGAAGCTGTTGGCCTTGCCACAAGCCTGGCATGCTTTGGTATGGAAGCCCTTAACAAAAAATTTTATACTAAGTTGCAGAAGCATGAAGCATTAAGTACGCTCGCAGCAGCTAAGCTGGCGAGTATGAAACTTATTATTAGTAAATCTTTGGAAGATAATGAAATTGACGATAACGAATTTAAAAGAGTCCAGGATGATTTGGCCAACTATAAACAACAAAAGTCTGAAATACAGAATAAGATGCGTAGTCAGGCTGTAAATGTTGAAGAGCTAAAGAAATCTTTTTTAGAACAAGGAAAAAAGATAGGCGTAGAAGAAACTATGAAAAAAGTTCGAGAACTTACAAGCAAGTAACGATAGGTTTTGGTAATCCATTATTTTTGTCATACACTTCGCAAAGAGATGTCATGCCTTTCACCCCTGCCTACCTAACACCATCTGCCCCTCCACCAGACTAAAAAAAAGATTTTACGTTGTCCTTGTAACTTGGGAAATCTGTCCGAGTAAGTTGTTGACTTGGTTCAATAACTTACAAGATCTTATGATTAGGTTCTTGTAAGAACTTGTTTTAAGTCACTTATCAGAACTTGCACCAACTAACTTCAAAGTTACCTGTAAAGTTAGTTAGCGGTTGTAGGTGACTTTGGAAATTTGTTAACAAGTGTCTGTAGGTAACTTAAATTTGTATCAAGTGTATATAAGAATGTTTTGTGTGTGTGTGGTTATTATTAAATAACTGTGTTTTGGGGTATTGACGTAGAGTCAATGGTATAAATGTTCTTGAAATTATCATATCTCTAACACTAACTATATATACACATGCATAAATACACGCACAGACGCACACACACACAAACACTCGCACACATACATACACGCATGCACATGCATACATACTAGCATGCACACGCATACATACATGCACTCACACAATGACAAACACTCACACTCATACACACAAACACTCGCACGCATACATACATGCACTCACACACTGACAGACAAACACACTCATACACACATACATACATACGCACACACAAACACTCACACACATACATACATACATGCACTCACACACTGACAGACACACGCATACACACTCACACATACCTACAAACACACACAAGCACTCACACACAGACAGACAGACAGACACAAAATCTTTATTCAGCATGCTTGAATATTGTAGACTCCAGTCCGCAGAAAACTTCACCGCATTTCAGTTGTATGACACGATATAGACGCGGCGACTGTGTACTTAGTCACGTTACTAAGTCCCTATGTCAGTGTTTACGTTAAAAACCGCGCTGACAGCGTTAGCGGCAAGGGTGTCAATAGAAGACTGAAGACTTTGTTTTAAGAGTCATTTAACTCTATGTTCTGTCTCTGTTTTTGCTTGCTACAGAGCTACAGGCCGCTAAATATAAGTAGATCGGCAACTTCCGCATTGCAGCTAGTGACGTATTTGTCTGCACCAATACTCAAATGAAACTGTCTGCACGCCGCGCGCCAGCGATGTTTGCTACGTAAAATCTATTTTAAAACCGCGCTGACGGCGTTAACGGCAAGGTGGTAAACAGAAGATTGAAGACTTTGTATTAAGAGTCATTTAACTCTGTGTTCTGTCTATGTTTTTGGTTGCTCTACAGGCCGCTGAGCCCACGCCGCGCTATTTACCACCAGCGGTGGTTGCTACGTACAATCTATTTTAAAACCGCGCTGACGTTGTTAACGGCAAGGGTGTCATTAGAAGATTAAATACTTTGTATTAAGAGTCATTTAACTCTGTGTTCTGTCTCTGTCCTCAACTGAATGACACTGTCCGCAGTCCGCGCTATTAATAACCGCGCTGACGGCGTCAACGGCAAGGGTGTTATGATAGAAGACTGAAGACTTTATGTTAAGAGTCATTTAACTCTGTGTTCTGTCTCTGTCCTCGCTGTACTCAACTGAATGACACTGTCTGCAGTCCGCGCTGACGGCGTCAACGGCAAGGGGGTAAACAGAATATTGAAGACTTTATGTTCTACTCTCATTTCTTAACCGTTACTCAACAGATTTAACGTGTTCCGTGTAGACGGGCTTACCACAGACCTTAACATGTCAGACTCGTTAGCCACTGAAATTTCCCAGCGGTTTTTCCGGTTTTTCTAACCAAAATTCTGGAGCTTTGGTCAAAACGGAATGAATGAAAGTAGCCATTTTTTCATGGTATTCACCATGTGATTGTAAGATCAACACCTCTTCCTGAGTCCAATTCATTTTTATAATGAGCGACTGTTAGTCAGCGTAGGCAAATTAAACTAAACCGATCTGGTTAACACTAGCGCACTGTAGACTAATTGTGAAACCTTTTCTTGTTTCTAAATATTACAAGTTTAACAGACAAATTATCGTCAAACTACCAGTCATTTGTAACTTAAGTTAGTCAGCGTTCAATTAACAGTCACTTACCGCTCACCACGTAGGATATTTTACAAGATTTAGTGCTATCACTGGATAAGTTAGTCCGTCACTCTGAGAACACAACCGCACTCCAACACAAAGTAATGGAAAGATCGAGAATGTTCGTCTTCACGCCCTACGAACGTCTCAACGACGCAATACTTGATCACGAGACTAGGGTCACGAGTTGACACGTGGCGTTGTTATTGGCAACATTGACGTCACTTACTTTTGGGTTGGGTAATGTGGCAATTACACCTAACGGGAATTTCCACAATGACGCAAGTAATCATTTCCCGAAAACGGCTGATAGTAGTCAATGTCAGCATTAATTATTTAGGTGGGAGTGGGGGATCTGCCTTAATACTCGCGGGTTGGTAGCTGATCAAAAAACGTAGCTTGAATGATTTCTGGAGTGGAACTAAAATGGCTAGGTAATAAAGGTATTGGGTGTATTGGTTGGAGTGGGTTTGTCTAAATGGCTAGTTTATTAGAATAATTAATTGATTGGGGGAGGGGTGGGGATCAACTGTCAGTTTATCTATCTCTCACGTCCCAGGGCCACGCTGGCTGGCAGTTACTGACAACTCTGACACACTTTAAGTAGGCAACAGAGGCAAATGTTATTGCAAGTAAGAGGTTCACCTCTTTCTGCTTCGGAGTCTGTGTTGATACATTTAAGTCTATGTGTCTTGATTAAGCTGAAATTGCCGACAGGAGGGCAAGAAATTGGTTCGTTCAGCATCGACAGAGTTAAAAATAACATAACTAGAAAGATGGGGACCACTAAACGTCGTGTAGACTACAGAGACTGATGAGCATCTATGCACTGACGAAAGAGGCTGTATCAAATCACAGCCACCTTGATTGGGTCAGGCTGAATTTGCCACTGACTGACGGAAGAGCATGTGGTGCTGAAGTAACTAGATGTAAGTTTTGCGCGGCAAGACTAAAGATGTTTACTCTTAAAGTTCAGAGTCGGAGACGCATGAGAGTCTATGCTGCTTGATCAAGAGGCTCGGGAGGGCTCGGGAGGGCTCAGTTGTCGAACACACTGCCATAATGGCCCTGCCATATGTTTATAACCCAGAGACGGGCAGCTTTCAAGGTCATTAGAGTCCGAAATAGCTCAAGTCGGAGCAGGAGAGCGAAAAGAATCGCCGGGTCGTGGGTTCGAATCCCGTCCCGGCCGGTCCCGGTAGCTGGACTCACAATCCAGGGAGAAAACGGATTTGTTCAACAGCATGTCCGTTGAAAGGTCCTGGTAAATCAAAGTGGCACAGTCGGAGTGCGCCTGAGTTGATCAGTGTTCAGGTCGTACTCCAAGGCAATAGATTTCCCTGTCCCCCATAACCTGCCCGTCAGGGCCGTCCATGATCACCTCGGGGCTGTGGACGTTAAACCCGAACTAACCAACCAACTATCAGGTGATATTACATATTCAAATCTGGGCAGTTGAGGCAGTGCAAGGACCGGTGTTTAAAAAAAATTTTTTTGCCTTGTTTAAAAATTTGTAGTAGGGCTGAATGTTGGAATTTGCTGGAAATTTCTGGTTAGATGAGAGGAGACATGTTTGGTGCTTTGATTCATACCATCCTGAGCTTATCCAGCGGACAATTGTGGGCCTATGTTGAGTTGCCGTTGACGTAGTGGTTTGAGGGGCACGCTGATTTCAGCTGTGCTTGGGTGTGGGGTTGGTAAGGAATCAGGTTCATAGTCAAGAAATGAGACTGTCAATGTGCTGTTTTTATTGTTATTTTGTGCATGGCAAATGTGCAGCTGGTGGGTGGTAGTGTTTTTTTAGGGGATTGAAATATTAGGGGATGCCTGGGACTGACGAGGCTATGGCAAGGCCGACTGAGACTGGACAGTACGGAAACGGCACTGTGTTCCGTGGCCGCCTGTCAGGGCACCACATGCCATATGTGACATAGATCAGAAGCTGGTTTAATGTTACCATGTCATTGAGTTTGGACTGTTGCAGTTGGAAAACTGAGAAAATCATGAAAAATTTTTAATTTTCCCCCAAAATCGCTGCGATTGCAGTTTTATAGGCGTTTTTGCATGTTTTGCGTTACAACACCCTGTTTTCCTGCTCTGTGAGCTATGGTTAGTGTGTTTGTTCATTTTCATGAGTCTGACCTTCGACCTTGAGCTGTGACGGTGACCTTGAAAGGACATGACGGGACACGTCACCAGGGCACAGTACATGACGGGACACGTCACCAGGGCACAGTACATGACGGGACACGTCCCAGGGCACAGTACATGACGGGACACGTCACCAGGGCACAGTACATGACGGGACACGTCACCAGGGCACAGTAAAAATATAAATAATAATAATTACGGTATTTATAATGCGTTTATCTTATAATAATTATAATTCTAAGCATGCACTCACAACTCACACACGCATGCGCACGCTTTAGACAATGACTCACGTAACACAAATAGTGAAAATACATTACGACGGTCAGCTTGGGGTGGGGAGTGTGGTGATATAGTGCTAGAACTGTTGAAAGAGGTGAGTTTTGAGGGCGGATTGGAAGGAGGAGAGCGAGTGTTTCTGACGGAGAGAGAGTGGGAGAGTGTTCCAGGTGGATGGACCGTATACCGAGAAGGAGCGGGGGCCGAAAGTGCTGAGTTTGGTGCGGGGGATGAGGAGGCGGAGAGGGTCGGAGGCGGAGCGGAGGGAGATAGGCAGGAGCGTAGTTGTTCAGGGATTTGTAGCAGAGAGACAGATTCTTGTATTGGATGCGTTGGGGGATGGGAAGCCAGTGAAGGAGCTTGAGCAGGGAAGTGATGTGGTCGGATTTTTTCTTTCTGAGGACGAGGCGGGCAGCATTGTTCTGGACCAGGGCACAGTACATGACGGGACACGTCAGCAGCAGGGGGAGGTACATTTATTTGCCGCCAGCTTTTGGGCAACAAGCGAGAGACGTCCAAGACACGCAGGGAATTTTGCCTCGCAACACCCCTAGCGAACGGATACAGGAACGTCTGATCGACCCGGAAGTCTTCGAACTGGCCACATTCTTGAAAAGTCCGAACAAATACATGCTTCTCCCAAAGTGCAACTCCTTGGTTACTAAAACTATGAAATGTTTCAAGGCCGCGTTTACATTTAGTGAGGGCACTAACGAGCTGGTCCTGTATGACCTTGCCTTGATGTACAGACATGTCGGTGACCTTGGCAAAGCCCTGCAGCTGCTTGAGGAGCTTAGACACAGGACCCGAGAACGTCCAAACTACCTGACAGTGAATGCCTTTGAGCAGGCGGGCTTGATTCTGACGGAAAAGAGTGAGGCTGAGAGAGACGACCAGAAGAAGAAGCAGCTGGCAGCTGAGGCAGAGTCCATGTTCTACATAGCGCTAGAGAAGGCGGCGCAGCTTTACACCGAGAATCCACAGTTCAGATGACGCATCGGGGAAGTGTGGAACTCCTTTGTACAGCTTATCAAGAACGTCGATGAATCAAAACAGAGCGATGAAAAAAAAAAACTGGTCAGCTCTTCCTGCAGATTTCCGACACCCAGCGATCCATGGCCCTGCTGGAGCAGCTCAAGCAACAGTCTCCATGTGAAAGACGGAACCCCAGAGTGCTGAAACTGTGCATCCACAACTACGTAGACACCGGAGAGTTTGAGAAAGCTTTGGCCTTGATTGAGATCCTCGCTAGCACACCTGGAGGCAGCGCGACGATCGCGGAGCAATTCTCAGACGAAGATTACGTGTGCAAGTTGCGTGTGAGGGCCGCGAGGCAGGCCCTGCTGAACAACAACCTGTCTGACAGCAGCGAGCACTTCCACAGCGCCTTTATGCACACATTCACACTGACACAGGCCGAGGAGGGTACCAGCAGCTCCGATACAGACTCCAGCAGCGAGGGCGAGCGCGGGACGTGGGACGTGATGGTGGTGTATGACCGCCTGACGGCAGCACTGAGAGATGAGAGTCAGCACAAGGCACAGGTCCTGGCCGGGGTGCTGAAGACGGTCTGTGGACTGAAGGTAAGTGTGTGTAAGTCGTCCTGCGTTTGTTTGTATATTTTGAAGGGTGAATACCCGAAATATTAATAAATTCTGTTGTAATTGTCTTTTCTATGCGGGTCGATCTGGCGTGAGAATAATCTATAGGATAATTGGGAGGGGGGAGGGGAGGGGGGGGGGCTGTATCCGTGATCATCCTGACCCAACCTACAATCTATCCCAACTTCCACAAGAAGTTATCAAGCTGAATCGTCTGTCTTTTTCGTCACTTTCCACCATGAAACGTGAATGCTATAGTTTTGGAAACATAATTTGTGAATCGCAAAATAAATCGTCTTCACAGTGAATCCCCCTCCAGATACCCCCCCCCCACCCCCCTATTATTTATGGCGTGTTGCGCCAGCTCTTACTGTACCCTGACTTTGTTCACCCTCGTTGTGGTTAAAACGTGACACCTTTACTGCAACGTTTTACCAGTGCTGCTGCTGTTCGTGCTGTTGTTGTTGCTTCTGTTAATGCTGTTGTTGTTGCTTCTGTTCATGCTGTTGTTGCTGCTTCTGTTCGTGCTGTTGTTGCTGCTTCTGTTCGAGCTGTTGTTGTTGCTGCTGTTCGTGCTGTTGTTGCTGCTGCTGTTCGTGCTGTTGTTGTTGCTTCTGTTCGTGCTGTTGTTGCTGCTTCTGTTCGAGCTGTTGTTGTTGCTTCTGTTCGTGCTGTTGTTGCTGCTTCTATTCGAGCTGTTGTTGTTGCTGCTGTTCGTGCTGTTGTTGCTGCTGTTCGTGCTATAGTTGCTGCTTCTGTTCGAGCTGTTGTTGTTGCTTCTGTCCATGCTGTTGTTGCTGTTTCTGTTCTTGGTGTTGTAGCTGCTGCTGTTCGTGCTGTTGCTGCTGCTTCTGTTCGTGCTGTTGTTGTTGCTTCTGTTCGTGCTGTTGTTGCTGCTTCTGTTCGAGCTGTTGTTGTTGTTTCTGTTCGTGCTGTTGTTGCTGCTTCTGTTCGAGCTGCTGTTGTTGCTGATGTTCGTGCTGTTGTTGCGTTGCTGCTGTTCGTGCTGTAGTTGCTCCTTCTGTTCGAGCTGTTGTTGTTGCTGCTGTTCGTGCTGTTGTTGCTGCTTCTGTTTGAGCTGTTGTTGTTGCTGCTGTTTGTGCCATTGTTGCTGCTGTTCGTGCTGTAGTTGCTGCTTCTGTTTGAGCTGTTGTTTTTGCTGCTGTTCGTGCTGTTGTTGCCATTTCTGTTCGTGCTGTTGTTGTTGCTTCTGTTTGTGCTGTTGTTGCTGCTGTTCGTGCTGTTGTTGCTGCTTCTGTTCGTGCTGTTGTTGCTGCTTCTGTTCGTGCTGTTGTTGTTGCTTCTGTTCGTGCTATTGTTGCTGCTTATGTTCGTGATGTTGTTGTTGCTGCTGTTCGTGTTGTTGTTGCTGCTGCTGTTCGTGCTGTTGTTGCTGCTTCTGTTTGTCCTGTTGTTGTTGCTTCTGTTCGTGTTGTTGTTGTTGCTGTTCGTGCTGTTGTTGTTGCTTCTGTTCGTGCTGTTGCTGCTGCTTCTGTTCGTGCTGTTGTTGTTGCTTCTGTTCGTGCTGTTGTTGCTGCTGCTGTTCGAGCTGTTGTTGTTGCTGCTGTTCGTGCTGTTGTTGCTGCTGCTGTTCGAGCTGTTGTTGTTGCTGCTGTGCGTGCTGTTGTTGTTGCTGCTGTTCGAGCTGTTGTTGCTTTTGTTCGTGCTGTTGCTGTTTCTGTTCGTGCTGTTGCTGCTGCTGCTGTTCGTGCTGTTGTTGTTGCTGCTGTTCGTGCTGTTGTTGCTGCTGCTGTTCGTGCTGTTGTTGCTGCGCCTGTTCGTGCTGTTGTTGCTGCTGCTGTTCGTGCTGTTGTTGCTGCTGCTATAATCTATAGGGTAATTGGGGGGGAGGGGGGTGGGGGCTGTATCCGTGATCATCCTGACCCAACCTACAATCTATCTCAACTTCCACCCCAGTTTTCGGGCAGTAAAAAGAAGTTATCAAGCTGAATCGTCTGTCTTTATCCTTTCTTTCCACCGTGAAACGTGAATGCTATAGTTTTGGAAACATAATTTGTGAATCGCAAAATAAATCGTCTTCACAGTGAATCCCCCTCCCGATACCCCCCCCCCCCCCACCCCCCACCCCACCCC
This sequence comes from Semisulcospira habei, assembly GCA_036245525.1. NCBI lineage: Eukaryota > Metazoa > Mollusca > Gastropoda > Semisulcospiridae > Semisulcospira > Semisulcospira habei. Next base: position 143,869,260 of record BTPG01000002.1, on the reverse strand, counting down.
CTCCCCCCTATTATTTATGGCGTGTTGCGCCAGCTCTTACTGTACCCCGACCTTGTTCACCCTCGTTGTGGTTAAAACGTTACACCTTTACTGCAACGTTTTATCAGTGTTGCTGCTGTTCGTGCTGTTGCTGCTGCTGCTGTTTGTGCTGTTGTTGCTGCTGCTGTTCGAGCTGTTGTTGCTGCTGCTGTTCGAGCTGTTGTTACTTCTGTTCGTGCTGTTGTTGCTGCTTCTGTTCGTGCTGTTGTTGCTGCTCTGTTCGTGCTGTTGTTGTTGCTGCTGTTCGTGCTGTTGTTGCTGCTGCTGTTCGTGCTGTTGTTGCTGCTGCTGTTCGTGTTGTTGTTGCTGCTGCTGCTGTTCGTGTTGTTGTTGTTGCTGCTGTTCGTGCTGTTGTTGCTGCTGCTGTTCGTGCTGTTGTTGCTGCTGCTGTTCGTGTTGTTGTTGCTGCTGCTGCTGTTCGTGTTGTTGTTGCTGCTGCTGTTCGTGCTGTTGTTGCTGCTGCTGTTCGTGCTGTTGTTGCTGCTGCTGTTCGTTTGTTTGTTGCTGCTGCTGTTCGTGCTGTTGTTGCTGCTGCTGTTCGTGTTGTTGCTGCTGTTCGTGCTGTTGTTGCTGCTGCTCTTCGTGTTGTTGCTGCTGTTCGTGCTGCACGTGTTTCGTCTCACCACTACTCAGTCCTACCTGCTTCTGTTCTCAGGTGA
>BTPG01000002.1:142393562-142421062 GCA_036245525.1 Semisulcospira habei | reverse complement strand
CCACCTGCTGTTCAGATACTTTTTTTTGCCGTGTCGCCTACCGCGCCGCTGTCACATGTCTATATGGCAAAACAGCTTGACCCTTTTAGCTCCGAGATCCCATTTCTCAAATTTGGGAGGTGTTGCCTAGCGACTATGTACCAGTTGCAGGGGATGGCTTGACCACGATAATTCAAGGGTCGTAGTGACAGATTAGCTTGGCGCCTGAAGGCGCCAAGCTAATCTGGCACTACGGCCCTTGAATTATCATGGTCAAGCCATCTCCTGCTGCAGGGACTCGGGACTAAATGGGTTAATCCTGACAGGATATGAGGACAGGTCAGTTCCAACCGGACATTTCTAGTACAACCAAATCCCAACCCTAACCCTATCCTTAATTACCCCACCCGGGTCTGCCCTGGGGGACTTGGGTGGGGTTAGTATTTTTAGTTCCCAGGGTCACCTGGTCAGCCCCACAGGGTGGGTTTTCTCTCTATTCTGGGCATGTGTTCTGTCTACCTTTGTCCATTCACCTGTATTGCCTTTTAAAACTCTCCCTACTGCTGCACTGCCTGTAGCTCTGATGTTGGATGTGTTGCTAATGGTCTTAGCTTATTAGACCCATGTGTAGTTTATTTAACGTATTTGACCGGCTGGCGACATACATTCAATTTCTGTTAGTTTTTTTCACAAGCAGTGCAGGCACGTCCTGAGAAAGCCTTGTTGCTGTCGGGACGTTAAGCAATGTACAATCAATAAACCTATCCTTAATTAATGTGTCACGTCTCAAAGCCAATTTTCGCAGTACGAGAAGATTACTGATCGAAACTAGGCGAGATAGTACAGAGATATCACTGTAATGACTGTCCTAAAATATCAAAGCGTGACCATATCACTCCCTTGCTTACGCAGTTACACTGGCTTCCTTTGAAGTTCAGTGAATTGAATACAAAATAGCTTCCCTCGTTTTTCAGGCCTTTGATAAAACACTCCCGGCATACTTGTCCTCCAGTCTCCCTGTCTATACACCAGGCAGAGTATTGCGCTCCAGCACTGACGACAGAATATTGAATACCCCTTAAAAACCTTTGGACAGCGGTCCTTTTCTTTCCAAGCTCCCAAAGTGTGGAATGGTCTTCACCATGATTTTCGCCATGCACCATCTTTGGCCATTTTCAGGGCTAGATTAAAAACATTTTTTTTTTCCAATCTGGCCTTTGAAAGGGAATTGATAAACCCTACGTTTTCCCACCAACGTGTATTAGCATTTCAAGAGCCTGATCAGATATATTATGTTTATTATTTTAGTATTGTGTCAGTGTGCAATTGGACCTATGAATGATTGCGTTTTTGTACGTTGTCGGTACCTTAGTTAGTTAATTTCAATTAGTTAGATTATCTAGATGTAAAGCGCTCTGAGCCTTTCTTTGTGGGGATATTGCGCTATAGAAGAGTTATATTATTAATGCGTTTATATCTGTATGTAACCCCTTCACTCCCACTGACGCCGACTGTGATTACATGAAATCGTAAATTCAACGTCCAAGATCACCAGCCGTGAAAAGAAAATGGATGCAGGGTGGTTTCGGCAAGAGGCACAGATCCTCATGAGTCCCCGCAACTGCGGGGGCTCATGAGGATCTACGCCTCTTGTAGCTTGCTTGGTGTTCACATTTTTTTTGTGCGGCAATGAAAGGGTTAACTGATCCGGGTCAGCCGCTGTGGGTTAACATCCGGGGCAGCCGCTGTGGTTTAACATCCGGGGCAGCCGATGTGGTTTAATTAAAACTCATTCTACCCCAGACACACCACAGGAAGGCCGTAAGGGTCGACGATGATAGTTCAAGGGTGATGCCAGAATAGCTTGGCGCCTATGGGCGCCAAGCTATTCTGGCACCACCCTTGAACTATCATGGTCGATCTGTGTCCTGCACTGCAATGCAGTCTTCAGAGGACAACGGGCAAAATTTAAGGATTTCGGTGTTGGGGTAGAATGAGTTAAAATCCGTATATCCTGACGACCTCATTATGGCGGCTAAGTCAAAACTAACGAATCAGATTTTAATTCCGTAATCTGGCGTAATCTTCGTTGGTGAGAAAAACTGAACACCAACCAACGATAAGAAGTAAAGATCCTCATGAGCCCCCGCAGTCGCGGGGGCTCAGGCAGGATCTATACCTCTTGTGGAAACCACTTTGTAGCCACGTTCCTGGTTGACTGGTGGGGATCTTTGCCGATGAATTTACAATGCTTTACACGATCCCGTTGAATTTACAATGCTTTACATGATTACATGGGGGCAGGGGATCTAACTGTTCGTCTGTCCAGCGCTGAGTAATTCCCCTTGGTTTGTTGTACAATTCTGCTAGCGCTAGCCTCACCTATCTGGTTTGTGAGTATCTCAGTATAACTCGAGGCAAATTTGTATCGTTACATTGTTGTGTAATGTTCTGTGCATCTACTGTGGGAATTCAGGGTATTTACCCGACCACATATAGTAATGCACCTTCGTGTTTGTGTATGTATGTTTCCCCTGCCTACTTCCTAAGTTCCGGAGAAAGACATGGGTTATATAAGAGACCTGATGCATCTTTTTTGAAGATGCAAATGATCGTCTTATTCTATACCTGCGTATTTTTCTGTGGGCTGGCGATTGGGTGCCTGATAGGCGGGGGCAGGGGATCTAACTGTTCGTCTGTCCAGCGTTGAGTAATTCCCCTTGGTTTGTTTTACATGATCCCGTTGAATTTACAATGCTTTACACGATCCCGTTGAATTTACAATGCTTTACACGATCCCGTTGAATTTACAATGCTTTACATGATCTCGTTGAATTTACAATGCTTTACCTGATCCCGTTGAATTTACAATGCTTTACCTGATCCCGTTGAATTTACAGTGCTTTACTTGATCCCGTTAAATTTACAATGCTTTACATGATACCGTTGAATTTACAATGCTTTACCTGATCCCGTTGAATTTACAGTGCTTTACCTGATCCCGTTGAATTTACAATGCTTTACACGATCCCGTTGAATTTACAATGCTTTACGTGATCCCGTTGAATTTACAATGTTTTACGTGATCCCGTTGAATTTACAATTCTTTACATGATCCCGTTGAATTTACAATGCTTACATGATCCCGTTAAATTTACAATGCTTTACCTGATCCCGTTGAATTTACAATGCTTTACCTGATCCCGTTGAATTTACCTTGCTTTACATGATCCCGTTGAATTCACAATGCTTTACATGATCCCGCTGAATTTACAATGCTTTACATGATCCCTTTGAATTTACAATGCTTTACGTGATCCCTTTGAATTTACAATGCTTTACACGAACCCGTTGAATTTACAATGCTTTACGTGATCCCTTTGAATTTACAATGCTTTACACGAACCCGTTGAATTTACAATGCTTTACGTGATCCCTTTGAATTTACAATGCTTTACACGAACCCGTTGAATTTACAATGCTTTACGTGATCCCTTTGAATTTACAATGCTTTACACGAACCCGTTGAATTTACAATGCTTTACGTGATCCCTTTGAATTTACAATGCTTTACACGAACCCGTTGAATTTACAATGATTTCAGCAACACAGTCTGCGTCCACTGGCCATGAAGGTGTGACCCGAACATTAAAGACAAAAATAGACACATAAAAGCCATATTTTTGCATTGTCTCGTCTGTTTTAAAAAATCTGTAATCTTTCTGCTTTGTCATCCACGTCCCTGTTGACGGCTAGGGATCTTTGATGTTGAAGTTAGCCAATTTACAATTATTTCAAAAAGGAAATCTGCCTCCGCTGGCAGTGAAAAGATGAATTACCCACAATGCAACGCGCCGTCGTCTTCGTCCCACGCCATGTCAGTTCTCATTTCCGGCGCCAAACTGAAGTGACGGCTGATGGATCAAGTCTGACAGCTCATCGGCTGTGCCCGCTTTTAAAGTCCTGGGGCCAGATGGATGAGTGTTCATAGTCCTGCGCCAGCTACTAAGCGACAAAAGATTAACCCCGTTATAGCGGAGCACCTTGCTTAATGGCTGGCGCAGGACTAAGCTCACTCAAGCTAAATTGTCCCCAGGCGCAGTTACCTAAACAAGCACTATTCTTGAGTTACTATCACCGCTGATCCATCTCTCTCTACGTGTACGTAGTGCTTAGTAGAATTCGATTGTAAAATGATGGGATGGGACTTTAGCACGATTCGAGCTCGTTGTAGTGGACACTGCCTAGAAAAGTCAGCCATTACAGGGTTATTTGCACTTTTGTAAAAGGTCCGGCTATTTTTAACTTCGCTACGCGTGTCGCGTGCTCTCACGGCGCCGTTTTGCACGTGCTTGGAAAGCGAGACTGGAAGACAAGACCCTTAGTGGACTTTATCGATCAGCTGAGATTAACCTTTAAAATCAAAATTAAAATAAAAATGTATAAATTTTTTTTTTTGGTTTTGTTTCTTAACTTCAAGATATTGATTAGGGTGGCAGGCCGAAGATAAGAACAAACCCTATAAGCCACGATCCTCGGGCGGAAGTCGGGTGCAGTGCGGATGCTGAGACCAATTTGTATTAATGTTTCTCAGTTGGACGGTTTTGGCTTCTGGTTGCTGATAATTCAAGGGCAGTGCCAGATTAGCTTGGCGCCTGTCGGCGCCAAGCTGATCTGGCACTACCTTTGAATTATCATGGGTGATTTCGCTGAAAGATTTCGGAAACAAAAATGTACGTACCGTGGTAGTGAAAGGGTTCACCGTATAACGTTTTTCAGTTTTGGATGTGGATGTGAGAGGATTATCTCTCCTCCCCGTGGATGCGGGAGGGATTATCTGCGCCTGTCATCTCGGGTGTTGTTAATGTGCTAGGTGAGGTAACATGAAAGCAGAAACTCCGCGGGCAATGATCTGCCTCCTGATAGACTTCCTGACAGATCCTGGCGCTGATGGACCAGCCACCTTTAGCATTGTGTCTGCGTGATGTGGGTCTTGCTTTCATTATCCACAGGCCGCCTACGCTCGGTGCGGGGGTCAAACAGTGCTCAATGCTCGATCCGGCCACACGTGTATTAAGTTGCTCTGTTAGGGGATAGCTCTGTTGTTTGCACCACAGGCTTGGGTTAGAGAATGTTTTTCAGGGGCGGATCAGTTACTTCCAGGAGGAAAGGGGGGGGGGGATCGGGGGCTCCAACTATTTGGGACCTTTACCTTCAGACAGATGACACTTAGTAGGCAGTCCTTGCTGCTCACTGGTTAAAAAATAAAAAAGCGGGGCGGGAAAGGAAAGGGGGTGTGGGGTGGGGTGGGGGGGGGGCACAATCTCACACGTGTCTAAAACTTATACATTCCTTCTTCCTTTTTTCTCTTGGGAACCCATGGACCGCCCTCCCCCCTCCCCCCACCCCGAATCCGCCTCTGCGACATGACGATGTGTTTCAATGAACACTATTTATACACTCATGCACTGATCAAAGCTGTCGCTTTTTTTTTTTTTTGGTAGTGCGCGGCTGTATTTCTTCTACAGACTGTACAACAAGACAATGTCGGTGAATGTTTTGCTCAACAGTGAGTAGAAGAAACAAAATAATATATATTGATCACTGAACAAAAGAAACGCGAAATTCGAGAGTATGATGTATTTGTATGATAAATCAACGAAAATACAAGTTACACTATTTTTTATAAGTAGTGTACGACTGAGCATGCAGTCACCGTACTGTAGTAACCGTGTTACCCTCCCTGTGCACGAGGCACCCGTATTGGTTAGGATGCACGGCGTATGCTTTTCACGCACGTGCATACACTGCAGAGTGATGTTGGGTCATGAACTGTGTTCAGCAATGCACGGCAATAAAACATCAGCAGTGTTACGCCTTCTGTCACTTTTGCCATTGCCACGTCAACCATGCCAAGACTTTGTGCTCCCCAACGAGAACGATCTCTTGGGCGTTTGGAAGCCGGAGAAGATCCAGAAGCTGTGGCAGTGGCCTATAGATGTCACATTTCGACCATTTACAGGCTGCAGCAACGCTATCATGCCAACAGGGTCTTCTGCTGACGCTCCCCGAAGCGGACGACCACGTGTGACAACTCCACCGCAAGTCAGTCACATTTTCCGGGCTCACGTGCGAAATCGCTTTCAGCCGGCCGAGGAAACAGCAAGAGAAGTTATCGGCAACCACCAAGTACCCATCAGTGGCCATGCAGTGCGACGACGGCTAGAAGAGCATAATCTGCACAACCGCCGTCCAGCCCGTGGACCTGTTCTTACCGCTGACCGTCATCGCGTGCACGCCTACATTGGTCACAGGCTCATGTCGACTGGACCTGGCGACAGTGGCAGAACGTCCTGTTTACGGATGAGAGCAGCTACTGCATCAGCCATGCAGATGGGCGCATAAAAGTGTAGCGGAGAAGGGGTGAACGCTATGCTGATGGCTGTGTGCTGGAGAACAATGCCTGGGGTGGGCCAAGCGTGATGATTTGGGGTGAGATTACCCTGAATCAGACATTAGGACCTGTGTTCTTTCGTGGACTCGTACCAGGTCGCGGAAATGGCATCACAGCTCAGCGCTATATTGACCAAGTACTACACCCATATGTCCTGCCATTTTCTCAGGGATGCAGAAACTTTCAGCAAGATAATGCGCGTACACACACTACACGTATCACCCAGCACTTCTTGCAGCAGCACAACATCCCAGTCATGCCCTGGCCTGCCCTCAGCCCGGACCTCAATCCCATCGAACATCTCTGGGACCAACTGCAAAGGGAGATCAACGCTGTACGCCCCAGACTACGCAGAACTGGAAAATACCATTCTCCAGGCCTGGAACAACATCCCCAGGGCAGCTGTCAACCGTCTGATGCACTCTATGCGCCGACGCTGCCAAGCCGTCATCAACGCCAATGGGGGTCACACGCCATATTGACTTTGTGCTGTACCATGCTTGCTCCAAATACAGAATAAACTTCCACACTGATTACGCTGGTGTCCATGATTTCACACATCCGTTGTATGGTTTGTCCGAAATCGACTTTAAAATGTTGGATTAATTGTGATTTGAAGGGGCTACTTCGCGTGTCTCAGGTTTATTGATTAGTATTATATTGTATTGAAACACATCGTGAAAACGCATATCTCTGTCGCGGGGTGTGGTTCGTCTCATCCTAGAGTCTAGATAGAGTGGAGAAAAACCCAAACGAAGACATTCTACAGCCGCACTGATGTATATTACCGGTTGCTCTGTTAGCCTGTAAACCCCAATGACAAGCCTCGACAGGATGTGGGTCGACCATCATAGTTCAAGGGCGGTGTCGGAATAGCTGGCGCCTATAGGCGCCAAGCTATTCTGACACCATCCTTGAACTGTCACGGTCGATCTGTCTCAGTCCAGAAGTGTGACGTCAATGGTTGTACACGGATTTCAGTCATACATGAAATTCATTTCGGCCAACTCTAACTAAGGCTTCCCCAAACTAAAATACACGAACGTGTCGAAACTCAGAGCTAGAAGCCTGGCAAAGCAACATAATTCTGGTATTAGTGAAGTGTTTTTGGCTGTAAATATAACTGCACAACTGATCACTGAAAAGGCATCAGTCTTCTTTATCACCCTGTGTTTGTGTGTTTGTTAAACACACAAAACGTGCTAGCTTACATATCATGTATCAGGCCTTCTGCCGTTATTTTGAAACAGGCAGTATGTCCATTTCTGAGAAAAGTGAAAATTTCACTGTTGTACTATGAAAATGAGTCTCGCTTTTCTAAAAAAATGAACTCAGTGTCTTTCGCCAAAATAACAGCAGCCTTATGTATCTGGAGAACGCTGTTCAGACGAAACTGCCGCATCTGCTTTGTTCATTATCTTCAGCACCTAGAACCACGAAACATGAACACCGCCTCCAACTATCGCATGTTTTTTTCTTTACGCGTTGACTGCCCGCCTTTTAACAGCTTAAGACTCTGTTCAACACTACCTCCGCCAAAGATCCGACACGATGCCTGCATACCTTTCCTTCTGGAAGGCCAACGTTTCGCCGCCATTTCTGTGTAGACGTAGTCGGGCATTAATCGACCATGATAGTTAAAGGGTGGTGCCTGATTAGCTTGGCGCCTTCCAGGCGCCAAGCTAATCAGGCACCACCCTTTAACTATCATGGCCGAGATACCTCTCGCCGGCTTTTAATGTAGGCAGTGAGAGCGGCGAAGGTGCAGAGAGGGTTGATGTTTACGCATAAACAAGGCAGTTTCTTTGGGTATTTTCACTGCAGCGGTAACGCCGGTGTTTTTACGTTTGTCTTTTCATGCTGGAGTCTGGTACTGAAGTACCGTTTACATCCGGGCACAGTTCGCGTCAACGGTTTGTTTGGTTTGGCCGGTACAGGCGGGATGTCAATTCTTTTTAGTACTCAGTGGAACAGTTTCCGTGTCACACTTTCACACTTTACTTTTGTTCCTTCATCAGGCCTTCATTTTACTTGTAGACTTAAGACTTTTCATCGCCTTGGGTTAAGTGGGGAGACAAGACTAATTACGCCATTGAGTGCGATGAAAATGTAATAATAGCCAGTGTATTTCGGTATGCAATGCTTTAGATTTTATACGGTTTCGGTACGTGTAGAAATAGTCGGGCATTAATCGACCATGATAGTTGAAGGGTGGTGCCTGACTAGCTTGGCGCCTGGAAGGCGCCAAGCTAATCAGGCACCACCCTTCAACTATCATGGTCGAGATACCTCTCGCCGGCTTTTAATGTAGGCAGTGGGAGCGGAGAAGGTATAGAGAGGGTTGATGTTTACGCATAAGCAAGGCGGCAGTTTCGGTGGCAAGACAATTTTTGCTGTGTATGATTATTTTCTATTACAGCAACAATAAAGTCCTCTTAATATTGAATCTTGAATCTTTCTAGAGATGGATGCGAGTGTTTGTTGGAATGTATGTGGCTGTGTGACTGACATTTTAACAGTGATAATATATAAATATACCACAGATAAAATGTTTAATGCATACACATTTCTTTCTTATGACGTATTAACCCATTTAGCTCCAGCACCATACAGCAGTAGATGGATCGACCATGATAATTCAAGGGTAGTGCCAGATTAGCTTGACGCCTGAAGGCGCCGAGCTAATCTGGCGCTTCCCTTGAATTATCATGGTCGATCCAACTCCTGCAACCAGTGCTGCGTAGTCGTTAGCTGCCTCCTCCAAAATTTGAGAAAAGTGCCCGTGGCGTTAAATTAAACCCGTGCAACAATTTTCCACCTTCATGGACAATACATATATAATCTTACATCGGTGTTTAGGTGATACTGAGAATCTCACTCGAGTGGTTTTTTTCTTCTTCTTGTTTCCCTGCCACGGTCAACCAATTGACCATTATTGCTGGGTTGCTAGTGGTGCGCAAAAACAAAAACAAAAAACCCCACAAAAAACAACAACCAAACAACAACAACTAACTATCCTACGAGCCAAAGCTAAACACCTAAACATCGATGTAAGATTCTATTTGTTACTCACCTTTTCTTGGCATAAATCCGATGTCAGCTGGTCTTCGGCACACAAAAAACTAGTCACAACACAGCCGCCATTGTGTCTTGGCAAAGGTCTTGACGTAATTTACTTTGTAATGTGACGTCAATATTTTGGATGCCAGACAAATGTTCCTATTAATAGCGCAGTACATGACGCCAGAGTGCAAGTCGTCACTGTGAAATGATGTCATTGCGCGCGAGCTGAAAGTAGGTCGTTTCAATATCGCGCGTGCCGTACCTTTTTGTTGACCAGACTTTATACAGGACAATGTTGAATAGCATGTCCGTTGAAAGGTCTTGGTAAATCACAGTGGCACAAATGGAGTGCACCTGAGTTGATCAGTGTTCAGGTCGTACTTCTTAGGCAATAGATTTCCCTGTCCCCCCATAACCCGCCCGTCAGGGCCGTCTATTATCACTTCGGTGCCGTAGACGTTAAACCCGAACTAACCGACAGAACAATGTTGTGCACACATGGCAGCAAATATGAGGTGGGTAAGAAAGTATTATCTTATCTTATCCTGTCTTATCTTAATTTGTTGGGGGGTGGGGTGGGGGGGGGGGAGGGGGAGGGGGAGAGGAGAGGGGGGAGGGGGAGAGGGTTGCCCGGCTGCATCGGTCACACGTATGTTACTCATTCTCATTTGTTAACTCCTTCAGCCCCGACACACCACAGCAAGTCATGGATCGGGCACGATAGTTCAAGGGTGGTGCCAGAATAGCGCGGGCGCCAAGCTATTCTGGCACCACCCTTGAACTATCATACTCGAGCTGTCTCTAGAATTGTAATACATTCCTTCAGAAGGCAACCTCTAAATTTGAGGATTTCGGTCCTGGGGTGGAATGTGTTAAGCAATAGGTGCGTACATGGTGTTATGCCCGTGACGAGCAGTTTTCTGTAAAACACATTTAGTTGTTGTGTCCGGATCTGACTGTGATGTGTAAGTACGTAAGCACTTCACAGCAGACTGTCTGAAGGTTTTGTTCCCCTGGACAAAATCTTCGTTCCCCCCCCCCCCCACTCTCCCCCCAGAAGCTATTAATATCCTTAGCATTTAAGATCTAAGGCCTCACAGGCTTTGCCGTCTATACCGCTATGACATTTAAAAGTCTGTAAACATACACCTTAATCTAGACTAGTGCAACTTTTTATCCGTGAATATTTTTGTATTTACAGCCTGCTTTAAGCTGTCCCCTTAGTCTGGCTGGCCAGACTTTATTTGACTCTTTCTGTCGTGAGATCGCCTTTGTTGCCTGCTCGGCGTTAAACCCTAACAACTAACTAAGTAAGTAACTAACTTTTTCAGTTCTTCCCCTTCTTGTTGTCTGTCATTCTAAAGTGAGATTGTTAGCCTCATGCCGGCGTTCCGCCATTTTGTTTTATCTTTATACTTTTACGACTCGCTGTGAGATGGCGGTAGTTGCATGCTCGGCGTTAAACCTACATAAACCATTCAGCCCAGACGCCCTATAGAAAATGATAAACTTGACCATGATAACTCAAGGGTAGTGCCAGACTTCCTTCAGGCGCCACGCTAATCTGGCACTACCCTTGAGTTATCAGGTCCCCCACCCGGGTCTGCCCTGGGGGACTTGGGTGGGGTTAACTACTTTTTAGTTCCCAGGGTCACCCTGGTCAGCCCCACAGGTGGGTTTTTTCCTCTATTCTGGGGCATGTGTTTTCTTCTACCCTTGGTCCATTCACCTGTATTTTCCTTTTTTAAACTCTCCCTACTGTCTGCACCGCCTGTAGCTCTTGATATTGGATGAGTGTTGCTAAATGGTCTTAGGTTTATTTAGTGTATTAGACCGGCTGGCGACATACATTCATTATTCTGTTTAGTTTAGGTTTTTTTTTTTTTTTTTTTTTTTTTTTTTCACGAGCAGTGCAGGCACGTCCTGAGAAAGTCTTGTTGCTGTCGGGACGTTAAGCAATGTACAACCAATCAACCATTGAGTTATCATGGTCAGTCCACCTCCCTCAACTGGTACGAAGTTGTTAGGGTAACACCTCCAAATTGTGGGACATTCGGCTATGGGGTGAAATAGGTTTTTATCTAACTAACTTATAGGCATGTACACAAACCAAGGGGAATCACTCAGCGCTGGATAGACAAACAGTTAGATCCCCTGCCCCCGCCTATCAGGCACCCAATCGCAAGCCCACAGAGAAATACGCAGGTATAGAACAAAACGATCATCCACATCCTCATCTACATCATCATGATGGTCTTGTTCTATACCTGTGTATTTCTCTGTGGGCTGGCGATTGGGTGCCTGATAGGCGGGGGCAGGGGATCTAACTGTTTGTCTGTCCAGCGCTGAGTGAATCACCTTGGTTTGTGTCCAATTCTGCCAGCGCTAGCCTCCCCTGTCTGGTTTGTGAGAACTTATAGCGGAGCACACAACGTTCTCGCCACACGTCTCCGCAAAGAAACACTTGTCTGTACCACGTAAAGAACGAATATCATTTAGTGTCACTTGACCTAACACTTGTCTGTACCACGTAAAGAACGAATATCATTTAGTGTCACTTGACCTAACATGGAACATTTTATTTTACTGAACTCCTGTGACTTGTCGATTTTGTAAACATTTGGTGAAAAGAGACAAGCACAAGCCTTTTTCAGTATTTCAATAGTAAACAGAGCCCCTGCCAGATTTCAATATCGAGCTCAAGCATGCAGACTTTATGTATACTTGCGCTGTTTCAGGTTTGAAAACTTGGCCAACTCACGTGAAAATGGATTTCATGGACCAATTACGACTGTACAGGAAAACGGACACAATGTTCGATTTTCTTAAAAGTAATTCGTATACTTAGGTCAACTGTCACTGAACGATATTTGTTATAGAAAAGTGGTTCTTTGTGGAGATGTTTGCGGGAAATGTTGTGCGTTCCGATGTCAAACGACCTATACTAACTTGCTGTCTGACTAATTAACTAACTAACGTACTATCTGTGTGACTGACTGACTGAATAGTTGAACGGAATGAATGAATGAACAGATAACTGGATACTAATCGGCGTCTACCTCTGTCCAGGTCTCAACATCAACACGTCTATCTCTGGATCTGGGCGTGCTTTTTAATTCGCCCCGAGGATGATATAGACGTCAGCACACACCGCGTCAGTCAATACAATAACGACCCCATCGGGACAAGATGTCAGTTGCATGAGAGAGCTTAGTCCTGCGCCAGCCCCTAAGCAAGGTGCTCCGCTACAGCGGAGCAACTTGCTTAGTGGCGGGCGCAGGATTGACTGAGCTGACTCGTTCCGCAACTGGCCCGTGGTCTGTTGTCTGCACTAAAGAAAGACGGCTTCCCGCCGAAACCATATTGCTCCTTGACCCCATAGCCGGGTCAAGTTCAGTAACTGGTAGATGGCGTGTCCTAAAAACCGTGTTACTGCCAGTGCAGATTGTGCTTCTGAAATCTTCATTCATTCAGTCAACGCCAAAGACACCCCGCCGTCAAAGGAACGTGGATACAAAGTGGTGTCAGCAAGAGGCATATATCCTCATGAGCCCCCGCAAATGCGGGGGCTCATGAGGATCTATGCCTCTTGCAGTTGAATTGTGGTGTTCAGTCACTGAGTTTTTTTTGAGTCTCGGAAATGAACGAATCATTCAAAAGTAGTTCAACGATAGTCACAAATTAGACTGAAGTTTGGGGAAGGCTGCAAACTAATCTGGCACTAACTTACACTATCATGGTCGGTCCGATGTCACCGCCTACGTAAAGGCTGAATCAGAGGGCAAACGCCGGGCGTCTGTCTACTACTGCACATGTCAGCTACATACAGCGCCACCAGAACAACAGCGCCACCCAAGGGACAGAAACGACAACTGCCTGTCACACTCACACGCCCACGATTGTCTGCGCATAACTTCTCCTCGCTTCTGTTATGAGAAAGAGAGGACATTGGAGCTTTTGTGCGCAGTTTTATTGAATGCGTTTTTGCAGACGACAAAACTGCCTCTGCGCAAAAGGTCTTCGGCCGGCGTCTGCTACAGTTCACCCGCGCACAGCCGTGCGCGGGTCAGCTGTAGCAGACGTCGGCCCGAGGAGCTAGTCTTACTAGTGAGCCGAGTTCTTATCTTTATAACTGAAATTCAGACCAAACACTGTCAAGCGTCCTCAATGCCGAGAACATCGATTCGCAACGAAGAAAGAAGCACGCTCAGAAAAGACAATAAAAACCACAAGAAATTGTTGTAATTGTCTTTTCTAAGCGTGTTGCTTTCTTTCTTGTGATGTTCTGTGTCTTTACAAGGTGAGAAAGCAACACACAGTGGGGAATCGATGAGATCGGACAGGTCTGCCTGTGTGGGCTGTTGTTGTCAGGAATCGAATGCTCGCTTTCACCGTCACGGTCCACACTTGAAGACTTGAAGACTTTAAAACATCAATAAATTAAAAAAAAAAATAACTTTATAACAACAACAATAACAACAACAACATCGTCATAAATAACACCAGCACCACAGACAGATCAAAAGAAGCAAACAGGCTAAAAATTACAGAAAAACAACTATACTAATGGTCAAAACGTAAGGGCCACCCCACTTTTTGTGTCATTGTTTATCGTCGCAAGTACGCTAATAAAATATAATGTTCTTTCTATCCAAATGGGTTAAAAGTTGACCTTAGACAGGCCACTGTACAGGGAACAATAGACAATTCATCAAGTTCCACGAACGTGTCAAATGCACGTAAAACATCGTCAGTTTTTGTAAAAATCTGTGCGATATTGACAAGCGTACCAAAGGCAGGCAGATGGAAAAACGCGGTAAAGTCGTGATGCACGTGCTAAAGGGGTCAGTCGTGAACACTGAGTACTTCTGTTTCGCTACAAATACTGGTACAGTAGGGGCATAATTGTCACTTTCCTAACCATGCCACCACGACGAAGCGTAACGCCAGTAGATCAAGGCCGGGCGCTAGCATGGCTGCAGGATGGAATTTCCGGACGAGAACTGTGACGTCAACCACTCTGCGACGTCAACTGATGCAAGCTGCAAACGTTAACGTCAGCAGAAGCACAGTCTGCCGACGTCTGCGCGAAATTGGCCTGGCTTCATGCAGAGCAGCAGTGAGAATACTCCTCACTCCAGCTCATCGCAGAGCCCGGGTTGCCTGGTGTCGTCAACATGTCAGGTGGAACAGACTCCAGTGGATTCAGGTTTTGTTTACTGATGAGTCACGGTTCACTGTGTCCTTCAACGACGGCAGGGTGAGGGTCTGGAGACGCCAGGGCGACCGATTCACGGATGGATGCGTCCAAGAGGTGGATCGCTACGGAGGAGGCTCAGTCATGGTCTGGGCAGGTTTCAGCAGGGAAGGCAGGACCCCCCTCCACGTCATCCGAGGCACCCTGACTGGACTGCGCTATCGGGACGAGATTGTGCAGCCCCTCATCCAGCCAGATCTCCAAGCCATAGGCGACAATGCTGTTCTGCAGGACGACAACGCTCGACCTCATCAGGCCCGTGTGGTGGATGCGTACCTTGAGCAACGGGACATCATGAGGATAGAGTGGCTAGCTCGTTCACCTGATCTGGCTCCCATCGAGCACCTCTGGGACGTGTTGGGGCAAAGTGTAGTCAGCAACCACCCCCCACCTCAAGGCCTCCCCCCAGCTGACTCAGTTCCTGCATAAAGTGTGGGAAGCGATCCCACAACATGTTCTCCGAACCCTGGTGAACTCCATGCGTCAACGCTGCATTGAATGCTTGGCTGCAAACGGTGGGTATACTCGCTACTGACTGGACCAGTCTTGTGTGACTTTTCAAATGAGGGGTGGGTGAACATTCTAACATACTGCTGTTGTTACAATTACTTGATTGACTCAGTCAAAACTTAAATGAAATTGTTACTGAATGAATTAGCAAAGTACTGACTCCAAGTACTGTTACATTAATTGTGTGGCGTCGTCGGTATGTCTGCGATAAAAAAAAGTGTCTCTTACATTTTGACCATTAGTATATATTTGTGTCTAAAATCCGCTCAGCTGGTGGGTGGCTATCAAATCATAAACGAAACTCACGTGCAAGGTGTGGTGCACATAATTGCAATTTATCTCTTCACGGGCGTTTATGAATGGTGCGGGTGCCCTAAATATACACACCCTGATAGTCCATCATATCGCGTAAACAGCCTCAGAAACGATTTTCAGTTCGCTCTTCACGCGAGACCTGAAGCCATAGTCATTGGTGGATGCAGCAGGGAGTTTGTTTTTAAATCTTAATGAAATGACCGCCTTGCACTAACAACTTTACTGCGGAAAGGCGAAACCACTCAACTGCAAGAGGCAAAGAACTTCATGAGCCCCCGCATCTGCGGGGGCTCATGAAGTTTTTTGCCTCTTGTTGACCTTATTCATACCCTTATTCGACATATTAACCGCGTTTCTGGGGACGGGGTTATTTCGTGTTTTTTTTCTTTCTTTCTTTCTTTCTTTTTTTCTGGATGGATTTTGTGTGTGCTGACTTCGAATAAGTTTTCTGTCGTGTGATGGCCTTAGTAGCTTGCTCGGCGTTAATTAAAGGCCCCACTGACTGACTGACTGTCTGTCAAAGGGTTAAAGGTCCGGGTTCAGCAATTAGTCAGTAGAGGACATCGAAAAAAAAAATTCAAAGTCCCTACCTGACACAGAAAGTGCAACCCTGATAGGGCCCCGTGTGATAGGATCCCCGAGCACGCACGTTACTATAGCTGCTGTAGAGTGTCAGACGTCCTTGACGGCTGTCACAGTTCACGAAAACAGGTATACACCATCCAGCTGCCTAAGGTCACTTCCAGTTGCATCTGTCCGTGCGCGGTAACATCCAATTCCCGTGCAACTACGACTGAAAAATATCCAACTTTCATTTTGCCGCACTGGTGAAGCCTGCACCGAGCCGCGACGTCCAGAGCGTCCAAAAAAGGTCCAGCGAATGGTGGCGGTAAGTCCAACATGATATGGTGTGGTCTTTTCACTTTTTGTGGTACAAATATTACTTTTGTTGGTAAGTATATTTCCAACAACAACAAACACCTATGCGCGTGTAGCTGACGTCGTGTTTACAAAGGGAAGGTACTCGTAAATATGTATTATCAGGGGACACCACTCTAATGACCACTTCCTTGTCAACAACAAGAAGCCCTAGCGATCGTAATGTTATGTGTGTTCTGGTGTACAGGACACTAATTTCGGGGGAAATGATGACTGAGGAAATAACAGCAGACGACAGTGGTGAGAAGTAGGCAGAATACATCGATGAACAAGACGAAGAATAGATTGGAAATCTTAGCCTCACTGTTCGTCTCTTCTGTAGTTACTATATATACGTCACTATAGTAACAGCCTGAAACTTTGTTTTTAAATTTTCTCTCCTTTATAAATAAGTGTAATAGTTTCTGGGCAATTTTCTATTACACATATTTGTGTTATATACATAATGAAATATGCGATATATTCTGAGCTCTGGTCTGATGTACATTTAGAAGTTTCCACTTTTAGTTGCGATTTGTTTTGGGGGTTCGTGGTGGTTGTCAAGTTTTTGTGTAAATATCTTCAGAACGCCACGCCATTTTATAGTACAAGACCCGTGTGTGCATTACATAACTATACAAATACCAGTCATTTGATTCTTTTTCAGTGCCACACCAAATGAGCTCACAGAGCAGCAAGCAGCTAATGTGTTATTTCTGTGGATACATTTGTGAAGCTAGTACAAAGTGAAGGTGCATCAGTAATGGAACAACGCCCAATCTCATCACAATACATAACAGATAATCGCAGTGGCAAGGTAAGTTGTGAACCTAAAATGTGTGTGTGTGTGTGTGTGTGTGTGTGTGTGTGTGTGTGTGTGTGTGTGTGTGTGTGTGTGTGTGTGTATGCTTGGGACAAAATGTACAGCTGGCTTATATTTAGAACAAAATATACAGCTGTCTGAATAGAATTAAATATACAGCTGTCTGAATAAAAAACAAAATATACCTGCAGTTGTCTGAACACAGACAAAATGTTCAGCTGTCTGAATGAAAACAAATGTACAGCTGCTCGCTGTATGAAAACAACATCAGCAATTGTCTGGATGAGAATATAATCAACAGGTCTAGGTAAGGATAAAATAATTATACCACTATAATCAACCTAAAATATATTTGTTCACAAAATAACAGCACATTTCAGTGTGATGAAATAGAGCAATACATGTATGTGCATAATTCATTATGAAACTCACAATCAGGTATATAAGTGGTCTATTGTAAGTTGGCTTGCCACTGATACAATGTATTTCTCATATTTTCCTGAAACCACAAGCTTATGAACAGGAGAAATATGAGTGACAAAAACTTATACTATCATTCTTGTATACCAAAATATTTTATTGCTAGTTTTTCTGTGAATCATGTAAATACATGTATGTATATATTGCTCCATATCATAACACTAAAATGTGCTGCTATTTTGTGACTAAGCCATTTTTAGAAAGCCACACGTACATGCGTATGTGCACACATGCCTATTTTCTGTATTTATTTCTTTTTCAACAGGTTTTGTCCATCCATGACTGTGTTTATGGTTTGTTTCTAGACAGCAGGGCTGCCACAAGGTCAGGTGACTTGAAACTGGTGAATGCACAGACTGGCATCGAGTTTCTGAAGACAGCAAGACCTGTCCGATAAGTTGTCACCGACAGAGTTCTACTGTAGTCTCCTGCTACTTTCAGGTAATTATCAGTTTGGTGGCATTTGATTTTGAAGTATGGTACACCCGTGCGCTTGCACAAAATCATTTTTGTTTGTAAAAGTGTTATCACATCACACATAAAGTAGCTTATAGTGTCCTGGAAATATTGCTGTCACAACACTAAGTTATGATTTACATATGACTGCTACCTCCACACTGTAAGTATATTTACAAGTTGACAGTAAACATTATTATCATGGTGCCATGGTGGTTTTTCTCCCAAGTCTTCATAACAGCTAGTGCTAGCTACCGGTCAGTTTGCCACTCTGTAATGCATGTATCTTTTTTCCAGTATGAAATAGATTTGTATATTATTACTGACTTGATCGCAGCCACTGAAACATCTGGATCATTACTTTGATGTGTGGCACAAAGGCAAGCGAATTGCATAAAAGGTTTGAGTTGAGCTGTGTGTTTACATGGAGGATTATATCCTTGAGTGTATGCAGAACAAAAACACACGAAACTGTCCTGTCATCGAAATAACCTACTCAGTATAAACTGCTGCTGGTACATTTTCACTTTTGTGCTTTTTTTACTTTCAGGTTTTGCTTTATCTATTATATTGGCCATCTGTTTTCAGTTTCTTTGCTGCTGCCAAAGGCTAAACACCACTTGAAACAAGGGATAAAGCCTGTTATCAACCATCACACACATTACGAGTGTCCTTGCCAGGCATGATCAAGGTATCATGTCTTATTTATGCACTTATTTTGACTTAGAGTTTAGATATGTTTCAGTCTCATCATTGAGTGTTTTGAGTGTTAGTCAAGGGGATGTATCTATGTGGCTGAAAATGAAATGGCCCCCCCAAAAACTTTCATTGGCTACAAAGGCTACACAATGCGCAACAGGCTTACCATCCTTGACTTCAACCACCAAGTATGCAAGCAGTATACCAAGATTAGCAACAGGCACTCTGTGGCATACCAGGTAGCACAGCAGAAATATGCATAGTACATGTATGTTACACACTTGTGCAATTTCTGGTACAAGTGCAGTATTGTACATGTCATTTTCAGTATCATTACAGTACATGTATTTGTAGAAATATACTATTTAGGATTGTGACACTGACCATGAAAACTAATTCTTTCTTATGGCAAGTCAGGTGCAGAATTCCTGTTCATGTGCACTGTTTACAGTATGTAGTTATAACAAGGATGAAAAATGAAAGCAGACATGTATGCAATTTATGAAGAAGAATGTCCAAATGTATTGAAAACAAAAAATGTCCAACATTTTGCTTTTACATTCAACTTTAATACTTTCTTGTATAGAGAGTACAAAGTGCACAATATGGAGTATATATTACATGCATGTGTCCATTTATTCATGTCCCAACTACTTGTACAAACAGATGTAAACAATCTCCATGACAGAAAGTACATTTTAAAAGTTAATGAAAATGTTCTCTTCATTCTGTTTTTTCTCATCAAGGAATGTGCTCCGTGGCCTTGTATCCCCAATGCCTCACTGATGAGAAGCTCTCCAGTTTGTTACATTACCTACGCAGTACAGATGACAAGATTGAGCGACGAGTGGATGTGGTTTTTCAGCAGAAGTAAAGACTTGGAGGTTGGTTTCACACACATACACAACCAGATAGTGCCCTCAGGTAGTTTAGATTGGGGCTTAGAAACTGCCATCTGATTATGGCCACCTGACAAGAGCAACAGTGTTTGCTGTTGCCAAGCCCCATATGGCTCTCATGCCACAACTGAAAAAAATCTGTATGTAGAGTGTTGGTGATGTTTGATTGCTATTATAATGTGGGAATTTTATTTGCAAATGTGATGCTATAATTTTTGACGCTGCAAAATTTGACTTCGGTCTGCTTCTTACAAATATCTAGAAAAGTTGGTTCTTCTGTTAACTCGATCAGCTGGATCAAATTCAGTAGTTCTTGTTGTCCATTATTATTAGATGATTCCCACACAAACAGTAGGCTGGATTGTCTTCACTGGTCACGCGCTGATAAGGTGTCGCCTCTACTCCCACATTCGATATGGTCACCAGGGGCTGCTCATCGGTTGAGTGCATCTTTAGTCTCCCCCAGGGAAAAGTTGGTTATGTTGGCCTGAAAACATATTCATATAATATCATGTTACCAAGCAGCATTGCAAAGCTACAATGTCTTTTATTATTAGAACAAAACTGTATAAATCGTTTGACCATCACCGAGACAAAGAAATTGTTTGTAAAAGTTATTTTGCAAATCTGTCTTGTATGGAGTTTATTGATTACACTGGCTGTGATTGATTCATTACGGTTGGTTTCATGTTGAGTAGATTATACTGGCTGATACCCGGTAGCCAAGTAAACTCATCTAGAACAGTGTTTGCAGTACATCTTCACATGTACTAACTGACCTTTGTTCTTGTCTTGCAGCTGCCTGCTGAGAGCAAGTTGGGGCACACTGCACTGCATCAGGCTGTTTGCTGTTCCAAAGTTTCTGTGTGACATTGCTGCTAACGCCCCTGCAGTTTGGTGACATGTTTGACACTGGCCAGTCTGTTGTCTCTTCACTGGTTGGACCTGTCCATGAAGGCTGTCTGTCTGCTGTGGAATCATGGCAATATTAGCATTTTGGTGGATAGCAAAATTTAGCATATGATGATAGAACTATATTGCCATATGTAACATTACATTAGGAAATCGTTGCGGTATATATATATATATATATATATATATATATATATATATATATATATATATATATATATATATATATATATATATATATATATATATATATATATGCCTGCATGTGTACCCGCCCCCTCCAGCCCCCCCCCCCTCTCCCTCACTTACCAAAACACAGTGACCAAGTTTGAATGACAGCATCATAAGCAAAATATACCATGCATATAATTCAATGACATCACTGAAATTGTTTCTTTATAATTAAAATGGTTGTCTCTGTTCTGTTTGTGTTTTTGCCTCATGTATTATTACAGTTATATATGGTGCAGGAAGTAAAAGTGCACATGTATGTTGTTCTGTAGAGAAGAACCCTATGAGGAAAGAACGTCGCTTAGAAATGACAGTTACAACACAATTTATTACTAGATAATATGAATAAAATTGTGTTGTAGCTGTCTTTTCTAAGCGTCTTTCTTTTTTTCGTTGAGTTCGTCTCTGCATTACACACGCTTCGCAGTCACCATTTTGATCTGGACTATGTGGTTCTGTAGGGTACATAGACTACTTGGTCTTGTTGAGGATAGACATACTCATTTCATAAAAAAAATCAGCTGTATTTTTAGGAATTATGACAATCATGGTAATTGTGTTTTATTTATGTATACACTTATTGATGTAAACCTGCCTGTCCCGGATTGGCCTCCGCAGCCACGAAAATGCCTGCAGACGACGTGGGCAAGCCCTATAGAATCTTCGTTCGTGAAGTCAAGCCAAGAGACACTTATTGATGTACTTGACGATTTTGGTAAACTCATAAGAGAAGCCTCACAATGAAAGGCATTTTTAACAGTTTCACTCAGTACAGATATAAACAAATAAACCATACGTTGAAGTGTATTTGAAAACAATGTTTTTGTCACAAAATGAAGATCAAGTGAGATATACCTTTTGCTGTTGTGAACTGATATATTTCCTTGATATTTATTTTTGCGGGTTGAGTCATTTCAGTTTTCTGATAGAGAACATTGCTATATGGAGTAATCAGAAATAAATCCCACATGGTTTGCTGTCAGTGCAAACATAGATAAACTATGAATGAAATATATTGTGGTTAGAATACCAATTACATAATATATATATATCTGTTTCCTAACATTTATTTCATATCTCATAACCATAGCAGGAGGTGAAAGAAACCTAATGCTCCAGCCGAAGGGGTGCATGCCTGCATGATGCCAGCTTGCTTTCATCTGCTTCCTAAAGTCAATCGGGCAGGGGGGGGGGGGGGGGGGGGGAAGAATTCGCACAACCCCCCAAAAATGGAAAAATTAGTAACATTTAAATTAATTTGGGTCGAGGGCATAAACAGACATAATTATATGGTCTTGTCAAAAAAATGTATACATTATTGGTATGGCGAATGCCGGAACCATCTGCTGCGGCCCTGTATCTAATTATTTTGAAACTTGCCTCTCGTTTGCTCGTGCACCCTTTAGCTTGTAGTTGGTGTATCGGTGTTTGCTGTCAGGCACCTGCATGAGGTATGCATTGGGCAGGGTGCATTGCGTGTGCATAGACAGCAGTTGGTCTGGGGAGAAAATATTATCACTGAACTCATCAAGTTTGCAGACGGTAATTATCTTTTGTGATACAAAAAAAAAACAAAAAAAAAAAAACAAGATGAGAAGTAAACGACAAAGCAAAATATTACCTAGTGCTTAGATTCTTATAATGGAATCAAATTTTATGTCCGTGTAACACACACGAACAGGCACAATCACATCAATGGGTGACCGTCTTCACTCCTAGAAGCTGATTCAGCTTTTCAAAATCCCGAAAAGCTGAATTTCAGCTGTTTGGTTCAGACAGAACAGGCCTTCAGCCAGCCTGTTCCAAATGCAAAAGTCATACATTCTCATGAGCCCCTGCATCCGCAGGAGCTCATGGGAATGTATATCGCTTGCTGGCCATGGATTTATGGGGCATATTTATGTCCCGTTTACATTCATTTCATATTCTCGCACTGTCACCCATGCACATCACATTGTTGCATGATGACCTGTAAATTATCTCCCAGGCTTTTGTGAAAAATAAAATCGTTTTGAGGTGGGCGTTTGCGTGTTGCTTAGCACGGGAGTGCTGTCCCTTACACACACATTATCTAGTAGCTTCCCTTCGTAAAAATGGCGACTACCATAAAGACTTGTTGTTTGCAAACGCTTTCGAGGAAACCTTGTTTTGGATAAATGCGAGGACATAAGAAATGAGAAGACCACGATATAGCATGTTCGACGTACCGTCACCATTCCCTGGGCCATTTTTGGACGCTGTGGACGTCGCTCAGTGCTTCCCAGTACCGGCCCAGAAGTGAAAGTTGGATAGTCATCTTTCGTTGTTGTTGCACGAGAATTGTGGGTGTTACCGTGTACGGACAGATGCAACTGGAAGTGACCTTTGGCAGCTGAGTGGCGTATACCTGTTTGCATGAACTGTGACAGCCGTCAAGGACGTCTGACACTCTACAGCAGCTATAGTAACGTGAATGTTCGGGGATCCCATCTGATGAGGCCCTGTCAGGGTTGCACTTCAAGTCAGGTCAGTAGGGACTTCGAAATTTTTTTTCGCTGTCCTCAACTGACTAATTGCTGAACCAGGACCTTTAATAGTTTACTGATTCACACCGACAGTGTTGCTGCGACAGCCCGTGGATACAAACTGGCTGGGGTTGGTGGTCGTCTCATACGCACCGCCCCCCCCCCACCTCATCTCCCATCCCTCACCACTCCCCGTTCCCCCTCCTCCCTCCTCGCTTAGAGCTACTTTTATAATAAGCGCTTTGCAAATCTCCTTTATTATTATTATTATTATTATTATTATTATTATTATTATTATTATTGAAAACATGTTTAGTTGTCTGCATGACTTTTAATATTACTAATTATTATAATATAAATGACACCAGTCGTCAGAAATGTATCGATCTTTTCCTTGTACTGAACTAAGCTTTGCCGTGACACCCGTGTATTGACCGCCTGGCTCTTTTTCCAAAATCAGTGACCGTCATTCGTTTGGACACGAACAAAGGAATTTTCCAGTGTGAATAACCAGTGAAATGCTCACGTGGCTTCAAGTTTTAATGATGATCTATAACGACGCAGGGGGAACGTGCCTTTGCGCGACAGCCTGACACCTGACAACCGCACGTCATGCGCGTGGTATCCCGTATTTTATTTCTAGGGAAGCGTTGCAGTGAGCTAAATAATCAATCCAGACGAAAAAGGTGACTGCCAAGCGTGTAAAATGCAAAGAAGTACCCAACGGAGAAAGAAACACGCTTAGAAAATACGGGCACAACACAATTTATTAATATTTAGGGTAAATAACCTTTGTCAAAACAGACAAACAAACAGAGAGATTAGCCGCTACTAATCTTCCTTCGCAGGGAAGGAATGTGGCAACTCAGAAGCGAGCTAAATGCCATCGGGACGACGTCGACCGCATAGGGCCCGCGCACACAGTGCGCGGGCCCAATGCGGCTGACGTCGGCCCGAGAACCTTAGCTACTGGGTGTTACCTGACAGAAATCAGTTGCAGACCAAAAAGTGGAGCTGTGAGCTGGCAGAAATCCGTTGCAGGCCAGAAGTCGGTGGTGTTTTTACCATCGCTTTTCCATTGCCCGCTGGTCCATGCTTCACAGTCCATGCCCTATAGGCACCGAGTATAGGTCGTGTGACGTCAGGATCTCACAACATTTCTAAAAAAAAAAAAAATCACTTTTCTAAACCAGTCTTAGAACAAAGATCATTCAGTGACAGTAGACAGTTGACTAAATACGATTTCCTTTTAAGAAACTCGAACAACGTGTCAATGTTTCTGTACTGTCGTAAAAAATCGGATTGTGTGTGTGTGTGTGTGTGTGTGTGTGTGTTGTGTGTGTGACGTGCGTGCGTGCGTGCGTGCGTGCGTGTGCGTGCGTGCGTGCGTGCGTGCGTGCGTGCTGTGCGTGTGGTGGTGTGTGTGCGTGTGTGCTGTGTGCGTGTGTGTGCGTGTGGTGGTGTGGTGTGTGTGTGTGTGTGTGTGTGTGTGCCCCAGATATATTAAGCTCTGTAAAAGAAAGATCCATTTTCACGTAAATTGGCCAAAGTTTTCAGACCTGAAACAGCCTCGCAGCCAAACATGAAGTCTGCATGCTTGACCTCGACATTGAAATCTGTGGGGCTCTATTTAGGGTATTGACAATGGCTCGATCTTGTCTTTTCATCCAATTTTTACGACTCTAGGGCAAATATGACAAATCATATGAGTTCAGTAAAAAAAATATTCCATATTAGGTCAACTGGCAGTAAATGATATTTATTCTTAAAAGTAGTAAGTCTTTGCGGATGTATTTGACAAAAACATTGTGCGCCCCGATGTTAAACGGCCTATACAAGTCTCGGAAGGTGGATGAACCTTGACGGCTCAGGGAGGGAGAGGGGGGGGGGGGTAGTGCCTGATTATACATGTGCTCCCTTGACCTGTGTCTTTGGGCTCGGTTACATGAGTAAGCCTAGTCCTGCGCCAGCCAACGCGGCATAGGTACCTTGCCTAGCGGCTGGCGCAGGACTAATCTCACCCCTACAACTAGCCTCTGGCCTAGTGGCTGGCGCAGGACTAATCTCACCCCTGCAACTGGCCTCTCCCTTAGTGGCTGGCGCAGGAATAATCTCACCCCTGCAACTGGCCTCTTGCTGAGTGGCTGGCGCAGGACTAATCTCACCCCTACAACTGGCCTCTTGCCTAGTGGCTGGCGCAGGACTAATCTCACCCCTACAACTGGCCTCTTGCCTAGTGGCTGGCGCAGGACTAATCTCACCCCTACAACTGGCCTCTTGCTGAGTGGCTGGCGCAGGACTAATCTCACCCCTACAACTGGCCTCTTGCCTAGTGGCTGGCGCAGGACTAATCTCACGCCTACAACTGGCCTCTTGCCTAGTGGATGACAACTGGCCTCTTGCCTAGTGGCTGGTGCAGGACTAATCTCACCCCTGCAACTGGCCTCTTGCCTAGTGACTGGTGCAGGAATAATCTCACCCCTACAACTGGCCTCTCCCTTAGTGGCTGGCGCAGGACTAATCTCACCCCTACAACTGGCCTCTTGCCTAGTGGCTGGCGCAGGAATAATCTCACCCCTACAACTGGCCTCTTGCCTAGTGGCTGGCGCAGGACTAATCTCACCCCTACAACTGGCCTCTTGCCTAGTGGCTGGCGCAGGACTAATCTCACCCCTACAACTGGCCTCTTGCCTAGCGGCTGGTGCAGGACTAATCTCACCCCTGCAACTGGCCTCTCCCTTAGTGGCTGGCGCAGGACTAATCTCACCCCTGCAACTGGCCTCTCCCTTAGTGGCTGGCGCAGGACTAATCTCACCCCTACAACTGGCCTCTTGCCTAGTGGCTGGTGCAGGAATAATCTCACCCATACAACTGCCCTCTTCCTTAGTGGCTGGCGCAGGACTAATCTCACCCCTACAACTGGCCTCTCCCTTAGTGGCTGGCGCAGGACTAATCTCACTCCTACAACAGGCCTCTTGCCTAGTGGCTGGCGCAGGACTAATCTCACCCCTACAACAGGCCTCTTGCCTAGTGGCTGGCGCAGGACTAATCTCACCCCTACAACAGGCCTCTTGCTGAGTGGCTGGCGCAGGACTAATCTCACCCCTGCAACTGGCCTCTTGCCTAGTGACTGGTGCAGGAATAATCTCACCCCTACAACTGGCCTCTCCCTTAGTGGCTGGCGCAGGACTAATCTCACCCCTACAACCGGCCTCTTGCCTAGTGGCTGGCGCAGGACTAATCTCACCCTTACAACTGGCCTCTTGCCTAGTGGCTGGTGCAGGACTAATCTCACCCCTGCAACTGGCCTCTTGCCTAGTGACTGGTGCAGGAATAATCTCACCCCTACAACTGGCCTCTCCCTTAGTGGCTGGCGCAGGACTAATCTCACCCCTACAACTGGCCTCTTGCCTAGTGGCTGGTGCAGGACTAATCTCACCCCTACAACTGGCCTCTTGCCTAGTGGCTGGTGCAGGACTAATCTCACCCCTGCAACTGGCCTCTTGCCTAGTGACTGGTGCAGGACTAATCTCACCCCTACAACTGGCCTCTCCCTCAGTGGCTGGCGCAGGACTAATCTCACCCCTACAACTGGCCTCTTGCCTAGTGGCTGGCACAGGACTAATCTCACCCCTACAACTGGCCTCTTGCCTAGTGGCTGGCGCAGGACTAATCTCACCCCTACAACTGGCCTCTTGCCTAGCGGCTGGCGCAGGACTAATCTCACCCCTACAACTGGCCTCTTGCCTAGCGGCTGGCGCAGGACTAATCTCACCCCTACAACTGGCCTCTTGCCTAGTGGCTGGCGCAGGACTAATCTCACCCCTACAACTGGCCTCTTGCCTAGCGGCTGGTGCAGGAATAATCTCACCCCTACAACTGGCCTCTCCCTTAGTGGCTGGCGCAGGACTAATCTCACCCCTACAACTGGCCTCTCCCTTAGTGGCTGGCGCAGGACTCTGCTCACTCGTGGGACTGGCCTCTGGTCGCTCTGTGACAG
>BTPG01000002.1:142383562-142388562 GCA_036245525.1 Semisulcospira habei | reverse complement strand
GGACATGCTATTAAATTCGCCCCACCCCGACCCGTCCTAAAGTCTTATTCTACAAATAGAAGGACTTAAAAAGCGCTTTTTAGCCATATATCATTTCCCCACCCCTCTCATGCGCACACAGTAGCTTATTCCTCTCCATAGAAGTTACCACGTTAAAGAAAAGAAGACGAGGCACAAAAAAAAAAAAAAAAGAAAAGAAAAAAAAAGAGACTTATTTACGATGCATTTTTCATAGTTCCACAAAGTACATTACAAGGAACTCTATAAATCACCAAATATGGACAAGCTGCGAAAGTCAGTGTGGTAAAGCGTTGCCGCCGGTAATGCTATACGACACTCGCAGCTATTGGTGCGCAGCGCCTTAACTGAGTTAAAAGATCCATTAGTGTGTGGCCATGGCGCAGTGCCGGCTTTGAAAGAAAAGCTCGGAAGAACTCGCTTCCAATCAGTCACCGCCATGGACTCATAACATGTAAGGGCGTGTTTCCATATTACGCGACGGTGGCGTGATAGGCGACACGGCAAACAGTTAGCTGAGCAGCAGGCGGAAAATAGCCTCGTGTGTTTTGATATAGCGCGACAGGCTGCATCGTTCCCCTATTTAATTTGTTTAGAACTGTTCCGATTTGTGTTCAAGCATTGAAAGACACACTCCCTTCAAAATCCCGGTGTAATCGCTTTTAAATCGCTCTATGGGGCGATACAAATTTGTTGCACCGCTCTCGCCTGGCGTTCCGCAATCACGCCGCTGTCGCGTATCGCACATGCAAACACTCCTTTATTTCTATGTTCTCGATTCGTCCTGCTGTTGCCACCGCCTTCGCGGCGATATCAAGATCAAGATCAAGATGACTTTATTGTTGCTGTAATAGAAGAAAATCATACACAGCAAAATTGTCTTGCCACCACAGGTGCTGCTCACATACACTCACTCGCTCATTCCACAAATTACAATAACAGAGCTACACAATGGACAATGATTTGGGACGGGTGAAGCCCGTCGCCAAGGCATCTAATGGTCGGCGCCAGTGGCCTCATCCCACCCGAACCTCCCTAACAAAAACAGAATGCTAAGACAGCCCTATGTCTCCTGAACACACTAGTAATATGCTCTTTTGTTAAATTCCTACTTTACTAAAGCTAGTACATAAAAATACAAGTTAACAACAGAAACAAATTACCGTCGAAAGGAAAATAATTTCCTATCTAGGCAACATAACTTGAAACAACGATCAAAGCTGCACCTGGAGGCCCGTCGCTATAGTACAGCGCCGGTGTTCAGCGGAGGGCACCGCTCCGACAAAGTCCGTCAACATCATTTATAACACATAATATCATGATGGTAACAGTCATGATTCATTATAATAAAATAAAACAAAACCAGCACCCCCACACACAGTCATTTTCACTGGCACGCCACTTGTGTTGGGAAATATCTGTCATCAGCGAAGGTCGCCGGCGGGCCAGGCAGTACGTGATGATAAACACGGCCGCCACGGTGGTAGGAAAGCTCACTGTGGTAAATTCTTCTCTGTGCATGTGTGTGCTTCCACGCTCTTCTGTGGGTCAGTCAGAATGAAGAAAGGTCTGGCAGTAAATAAATATCGCACCACTATATTAAAACACTCCTTTAAGTTTGTCACCTGTGTTGATATAATTTCATAAGCTACAGACAACTCCATGACTTGTATTGTTCAGCTAGCGATTAATTTGCTGAAGCGCATTGTGCCTGGCAGTCGAGACGGACTAATGAACTGTGCGACCATTCTATGGTTAATGAAGCTAGAAGAAGAGGTAATATGTTGTTGGGGTCCCCCCCCTTCCCCCTCCCCCAAGGACAGACTCTGTACTAAGCATCATCAATACACGGCCATTTTGCCGTAAATTACATGCTGCAAGCATAGGTGTTTGTCTGCAGCGATTTTCGTCGACGTGATTCCGGCAGCGCTTTTCGTCGGGTGCATGCATACATGTTTAATTGTAGTAGGCATACGGATCGTCATTAACCCACCAACCCCCCCCGCCCCACCCCCCCACTCAAGACTGCTGGGGTTCTCACCCAAATGCAAGAGGCATAGATCCTCATGAGCCCCCGCAACTGCTGGGGCTCATGAGGATCTATGCCTCTTGCTGGGATAATCTGCGCTCATGTTTCACTCAAGCAAAGTGGATCTCTTAAGTTTTTCACCTGTCCAATCGTTGCTGTACCATCTGACTTTTTACATCTGAAACGAAAACCACCAAACTGAAAGAGGCATAGATCCTCATGAGCCCCCGCAACTGCGGGGGCTTGTGAGGATCTTTGCCTCTTGCTAGGATAATCTACGCTCGTGATTTTCTCAAGCAACGGGGCTCCGTTAAGTTTTTCAACTGTCCAATCTTTGCTGTACGAGTGTCATCTGCCTTCTCACCCCTGAAACGAAAACCACCCAACTGAAAAAGACATAGATCCTCATGAGCCCCCGCAACTGCAGGGGGCTCGTGAGGATCTATGCCTCTTCCTGGGATAATCTACGCTCATGATTTTCTCAAGCAAAGGGGATCCGTTAAGTTTTTCACCCAGAGGCAAAGATCCTCCAAACCGCCTCAAACCGGCTGCAACTGGGTCAAACCGGCATTGCACCTGTTTGCTCGTGGCGGAAAAACGAACTGAAGTAACGAAATTTTTAACGAAAAAAATCGATAATCGTTACTTTTATTTTTTAATTCGTTGAATTTTCTTTAACTTTTTAAAAACATTAACGCGTTAAATTTTCTTTAACCAAAAATTTAATTTGTTAAATCATTAAATCGTTATATCGTTAAATCTTCCAACCCTGATTATAATTATACTGTAAGGATGCGTCTTTACAGACAGTATCTTATGAACGTTAGCTAGCCTCGCTGTTCCAAGGCACATCCCGCGTATACTGCAAGACACCGACTCAAACGTTCCCATGCAGTCACAAGGGCTAACATAATCTTTGTCTCTTGCTGACCCCGCGCGCACAAGGTTCTCGGGCCCACGTCGGCCGCCGTTGGTAGTGCGCGGGCCAACAACGGCTGACGTCGGCCGGATGGCCTTTGCGCACTGGGTATTTTCTGGCACGAATCACGACAGCCTTGTATACTGCGGCAAATGCGTGTGACGTTCACAGCACGAGACTGGATAAGGGTTCTCACGTCCTTCTGCCATTTCTGTCCTTCCTGCCCCCTCTCTCTCTCTCCCCCCCCCCCCCCCACCCCACCCGCCTCCCCCTCCTGACTGTGTCTCTCGTGCCTTCCCCCCCCCCCCCCCCCCCCCACACACACACACCTCCCCGGACAGGCAGTCTTCCCGGCCTAGGTAATGAATGTTCAATTTTCCGCGGACGTGAACCCTAGTGAGAGCACATTGTTACCTTGATTCTTTGTGCATTTGCACGGAACAAACATGCAATTAAGCCATGCAGGCAGTCGGTACAGCATCATAATCTTGATGATGAAGAGAATTCCTTCTGCCATTGAAGATAAGTAGCGGCTAATCTCTATGTTTGTTTGTTTGCCTATTTTGACAAAGGGTATTTACCCGAAATATTAATAAATTGTGTTGTACCCGTCTTTTCTAAGCGTGTTTCTTTCTCCGTTGGGTACTTCTTTGATGAAGAGAATGCCATAAACATTTAGCTGAGTCAGCAATACGACTGTACTTCGCTAGTCGCATTCTGTGTGCTGATTTCAGAGGAATAGAGGACGATTGTGCAGAAGATTCTTGTAGGTCGCGGCGACCCAAACAGTGATGTCAAGGTCGCAGGAAGCCTCGCTTTCGCTCGATCATTTACCCTGTGGCTATCGGGAGCGCTTTCTGTCGCGGTGATTCCTGTAGGAATCATCGCTACAAAAAGCGATACCCACAGCCAGAGAATCAAGACCTGCTGCTTGGCTTGACTTCGCGAACGAAGATTCTATAGGAGTTGCCCACGACGTCTGCAGGCATGCTCGTGGCTGCGGAGGCCCGGCAATGGCTAAATCTGTAGAACAGATCACGTATTCTCAGTGTAGACGCCCAATAAGGCTGTGTTTCTATTGTGCCGCGCGACAGCGTCACGTTAACCCTTTTAGCCCCGGGACCCTGCAGAGGAGATGGATTGATCATGATAATTCAAGGGTAGTGCCAGATGAGCTTGGCGCCTGAAGGCGCCAAGCTCATCTGGCACTACCATTGAATTATCATGATCAATCCATCTCCTACAACTGGTACATAGTCGTTAGGCAACTTCCACAATTTGAGAAATGGGACCTTGGGGCTAAAAGGGTTAAGCGACACCGCCAAAAAGTAGTGAGCAGTAGGCGGAAAACCGCTTTGTGTGTTTCCATATAGCGGCGCGACAGGCTGCATCGCTCCCCTATATAATTTGTTTTAAAATGTTGCACTTTGTTGTCGCATACGGAAAACCGCCGTGCTACCCTCCCAGCAAAACCGCGGCTGAATCGCATTTGAATCGCCCCATGGGGCGATACAATTTTGTCGCGCCGCGGTCTCCTGTCGCACCGCAGTTGCGCGTATGGAAACACTCCTTTATTTCTATGTTCTCGAACCATGTCGCTATCGCCACCTCTTCCGCGTCGCTGCCGAGCCGCTGTATGGAAACACAAACTTTAGGACGTATAGCTTCAGGCATAAGTCTGTTACTATAATAGCAATAGGCTTATGCCTCGGGACCAACGAGTCCGAAATAGCTCAGGCGGTTAAACGTCGGAGCAGGAGAGCGAAAGGAATCGCCGGGTCGTGGGTTCGAATCCCGTCCCGGCCCCGGTAGCTGGACTCACAATCCAGGGAAAAAAAAACGGATTTGTTCAATAGCATGTCCGTTGAAAGGTCCTGGTAAATCAAAGTGGCACAGTTGGAGTGCGCCTGAGTTGATCAGTGTTCAGGTCGTACTTCATAGGCAATAGATTTCCCTGTTCCCCATAACCCGCCCGTCACGGCCGTCCATGATCACCTAGGTGCTGTGGACGTTAAACCCGAACTACCCAACCAA
>BTPG01000002.1:142313562-142376062 GCA_036245525.1 Semisulcospira habei | reverse complement strand
AATCTGCAAGAGACATAAATCCTCATGAGCCCCCGCAGTCGCGGGGGCTTATGAGGATTTTATGTCTCTTGTTATTCTTGTGTTTTTGTGCCTGTTTTGGGTCCCAATTCATTCGTGTTGTTCACGCGAGAGTCGGACCATGGGCAGTCGCTTCGGACGCGAAATCCGAGACCACTAGCAGCCAAAGGGGTTAAGCCGGGTATCCGACAGCAATGCGTCACGAATGTGTTAATCGTTGTACATTATGCAAAACGCTATCTGACCAAACAGACGGCTGAAGAGTTCCGCCATTCGCGCATGCCGCGCAGCGCACTGCTCCTGACTAATGTTGAGTAAACAAGCAAAACAACACGATGTGCGACCTAGCTGCCTTTGGCGCCTAGAAGCACTGCTGAACAGAAGAGCCATACGCCGCGCAACGCCGTGCTAACAGCCCCGACCCTTAAGTGTTACAAACAGGGCCAGATCACTTAGTTCCAGGGGGGGGGGGGGGAGGGGGGAACTTCTTGTTTGGGACCTTGAACCTGATACAAAAGGCCTCCACCACGCTAGATCTTGTTTCCGCGAGGGCCGAAAAATCAGTGGGGGGGGGGGGGGGGGGGAGGGAGGGGGAGGGGGGGGGGGGGAGGGAGGAGGGGGGTCCAAAATATCAACCAACAGTAGGGGGGAGGGGAAAGGGGGTCCAAACACCCCAAAAGGGACTTTGCTATAGCATTTTAACAAATTTGGGGTGGGGGGGGGGACATGGACCCCCCTCCTGAATCCACCCTTGACAAAAGTACCAATACGTCTGTTACAGTTCATCTCTTTACATGAGAGTTATAGGTTATTTAATTATTTGACTGAGTGAATGATGATGCCATGTGTTGTATGGGCAGACAGTTAATTTCCCCGTGTGGGATTAACTCATTCAGCCCGACGCACGTATTGCCCAGATTTTGGAGGCGTCATCTAACGACTATGCACCTGTTGCAGGAGATGGATCGAACATAATAATTCAAGTGTAGTGCCAGATTAGCTTGGCGCCGACAGGCGCCAAGCTAATCTGGCACTACCCTTAAATTATCATGGTCGATCCATCTCCTACTGTAGTGCGTCAGGGCTGAGTGGGTTAATACAGTAGTGTAGTGTAGTGTAGTGTAGTGTATGTAGTGTAGTGTAGTGTAGTCGAAACAATTTGCTGGGCCAGGCCAATGGTATTCAAGAACTTGGTCACGTGGTTTTCTTTAGATCAGTGTCTGCGTACTAGTCAATTTCTTTGACCAGCTGAAGCAGAGTTACAATCCGCTTGGATCATTTTAACCCATTTAGCCTCAACGCCCTACAACAGGAGATGGATCGACCATGATAATTCAAGGGTCGTGCCAGATTAGCTTGGCGCCTGAAAAGCGCCGAGCTAATCTGGCACTACCCTTGAATTATCTTGCCATCCCTTGAAACTGGTACATAGTCATTACCCATGACAAGAAAATTGGGGGAATGCTGCCGTGGAGTTAAATGGGTTAATCTCATCAGCCGTCGAGCTCTCATTCACTGAGCTGCATTTCATTAATCCGACATTTAGCCCCTTCACTGCGGCAAAAGGTTAACACAATTTAACTGCAAGAGACACAGATCCTCAGTTTTCGGGGGTTCATGAGGATCTACGCCTCTTGCTGAGACCAATTTTTGTCCATGTTCCTTGAACGGTGGTGGTTTTAGGTCGTTGAATGAACAACGATTTCAGAAATATGCGTCCAGTGCTAGTGGCAGAGGAGGGGTTAACTTACGTGCAGTTCCAATCACAGCTGAATAAAGCGTCACGTGATTAATCGCCCACCTGATCTCGCGGGATTACGCAACCTGACCTCGCGCCGTTTTTTTCACACTCTCGGTCGGAGGGAATTGATCGGGTGGCTGGTTTGCAGACTCAGCAACTCTAGCAACACAAGTAAAAAATAATAATAATTTAAAAAAAAATTAAAATAAGTGAAAACAATAAGGCAACCAGCCAACAAATTCTCCCGTCTTCTAAACAAAGCCAACCAACCAATGCATTTTGTTTTTATGCAAAACAGCAGGAGAACGACCGACCGTGATAATTCACGGTGTGGCACTCCCCTTCAACTCTCAGACCAGACCCAAAAGGTGACTGCCAAGCCTTTAAACTGCAGAGAATAAAAACCCAGCGAAGGAAACACGCTTAGAAAAGGCACAAATCAATAAATTTTGCTGTAACTATCTTTTCTAATACTGACAAACCCGACAGGTGAGGCTTGCGCTGGTTGAATTGTACACATGCCAAGGGGAATTACTGAGCGCTGGACAGGCACACAGTTAGATCCCCTGCCCCCTCCTATCAGGCATCAATCGCCAGCCCACGGAAAAATACGATAGGATATGCCCGATAGGAGGGGACAGGTGATCTAAATGTGTAGCTTTTCTAAGCGTGCTTCCTTTTCTCGCTGGGTTATTCTAGACCAATCTCCTGTAACTGATCTAATAGTCGTTAAGTGACAACCTCCAAACATTTTGGAATGTAGCTTTGATGTTAACCCATTCAGCCTTGACGCACTGTATCAGTTACAGCAGGAGATGGGTCTACTATGATAATTCAAGGGTAGTGCCAGATTAGCTTGGCACCTGTCGGCGCCAAGTTAATCTGGCACTACCCTTGAATTATCATGGTCGATCCATCTCCTGCAACTGGTGCACAGTCATTAGATGACGCCTCCCAAAATTTGGGAAATACGGCCGTCGGGCTGAATGAGTTAAATGAGTTAACCCTTATCATTCGGAATACACCAGTGTGTGATTAAATTTGACTAAAATAGTTCAAGGGTGGTGCCAGAATAGCTTGGCGCCTTTAGGCGCCAAGCTATTCTGGCACTACCCTTGAACTAAAGCCATTGGTCTATTTCCTTATCTGTAAGTACTATAATGTAGCTTGCATATATGGCAGTGTACAAATTTGAAGTTTTAGCCTCAGTATGATAGGGGTTAACTATGCTTGGTTCAAAGATAACCAACTAGTTACCGTCTGCAAGAGACATGGATGCTCATGAGCCCCTGCCGGTGCGCTTGAGCATCTATACCTCTTGCTCATTAGTGATTTCATCTAATCAAAACGAACCAACCAACCACACCAGTGTAAGTGAACTGTCCTTGCTCGTGGAAGAAACTACTATTTTCTCGGCCCAGGACCAGGACTAGGATTAGTTACCACACGAGTGTGCCGAAGTGCTCTTGTCTGGCATTATGTGTGATGGATGATGGCAAGGCCCCTTGTCAGTCTGTTTCTGGAACACGTGCCTGGTGTAAAAAACCGGAGCCGGCAGACGACAGCAAAAAAAAAAAAATAATAATAATAAACTGGGCTGGGCCGAGAAACAACGTTGCAACATGCGCATCGCTCACGGCACAAAGGGAAATTTATTTTAGAAAGAGCCATTTGTCCTTCGCAATAATTCACAGTGAGAAAGAAGTTTTTTTTTTGTGTGTGAATACAGCGTATCCGTATTCTGTGCGTGTGTGGGTTTTGAACTTGCTGATTTGCAAAATTGTGGGTCCACAGATGACCACAGGGGAAAACTTATACCAGAAGGATATTTCGAGCCGAAGTTTCGTATGCCTATCAATTCGATTATATTTCCGCTTCGTTGTTTGCATACAACCGCTGACGAAGCAGATATTTGGTCCTTGTGATCACGGATATATGTATTCTTTGCCTTCCGGTCGAAAAAGTCGCATCTCGAGGCTTAGTGTTAGAGAAATTTGCATTAGAATTGTGCGACCAGTACGACGTTTGAGCATGCTGTACGATGTTCAGGCTGCCTTTACGAAGCGCCAAATCTCATGCTGTATGTACGAAGTTTCTGTCATGTGTGTTCTGTCAATGCAGAATACGTCGTACTGTTCGGTTCTCCACCGTGGACAACGGTGAAACCGAATGTCTTCCTGTACATCGAGAGACCTTTACGTTATTTGGAGAAAAAAAACCCACATTAACCCCTCGACTGCTCAGAAATGTGAACAAGATCCAAATACAAGAGACATAGAGCCTCATGAGCCCCCGCAATTGCGGTTCATGAGGAACTGTGCCTCTTGGTAACGTCAATTTCTGAATCCACTTTCCTCGAACGGTTGGGGCTTCATGGCGTGGAATTAACCGCCAAGATTTCAGAAACACTGTCTAGGTCAGCTGGTTGTGAACGGGTTAGGGCTAATGTTGGCAGCTGTCAATCAGCGGCTATTTCTGACGTCTGCTGTGTGAGATACCGCCATTAATGGTGTACGTCCGCCGCGCGCATGAATGGCGTAGGGAGATTATGAGAGGAGATATGGCCGTTTTGCTGCAGGTGGTGGGGAAACCACGTCAAAGGGAAGTAGGGCCCGGCTCTACCAGACCGGGGTCAGTTGCATAAGTGGGCCTAGTCCTGCGCCAGCCACTAAGCAAGGTGCTCCGCTATAGTGGCTGGCGCAGGACTAAGCTCACTCATGCAGTTGGCCCCGGTTCGTACGCCACAGCTGTACTGCAACAACTAAAGCGATCATGGCGGTCCAGGTTTGGTCAAAGTACATGTACGTGACACTTTTAGAGGAGGTATGGCGCACAGAAAAAGAGCTGATTCCACACGCGGGTTCCTGCACCATTGTCATGTAATGTAATTGCTGCTTTCATCTCGGCATCGCTGGACTTGATACATCACTCCGTATTACAATCTCCGATTTGTCTTCTTCATCAGAAGATAGATTGTTCCTTCTCTTTTACAAAGAAGGGAGTGCAGCGAGGGGCGACGACCGGCCTGCTTTCAGCACAAGACCCATAACTCTGTCTGGAAAGAACGACAACTCTGTCCTAAATAGACGGATGCCTCAGAGATCGTGTGATGGTGGGAGAAAACTGGCAGCCCATAAAAGCCACTAATTGGATTTTTACCATCACTGACTTAGCGATCTGGGGTACTTTGTACATCTCGCTAACACAGATGTGAACGAGGACGGCAATGAGGATAGTACGAGGCTTAGATCTTCACGAGCGCCCTCATGAGGGTGTATGTCCTGCACCGTGAAGGTGTTAGGTGAAAATACGATTTCCCGCACAGACTGAGTGATCGCTATCGTTCTCGTCCTTGCCAACACAGATGTCAATGACGCTGACAAGAGACATAGATCCTCATGCGCCCCCGCGACAGCGGGGGCGCATGAGGATCTATGTCTCTTGCAGATGGTTGAGATAACATGAGCAGGGATGATCTTCGTGGTTGTGTTTTTCCTCCTCTTTGTGACTGACCTAAAAGCGGTACGGCTGGATGTAGTCTACAGGCTTACAGGTCATGTTATATATTTAAATTGGGCAGTTGAGGCAGTGGAAGGACCGGTGTTTTAAAAAATAATTTTTGCCTTGTTTGAAAATTTGTAGTAGGGCTGAATGTTGGAATTTGCTGGAAATGTCTGGTTAGCTGAGAGGAGACATGTTTGGTGCTTTGATTCATACCATCCTGAACTTATCCAGTGGACAATTGTGGGCCTATGTTGAGTTGCCGTTGACGCGAGGGGCATAATGATTTCAGCTGTGTTTGGGTGTGGGGTTGGTAAGGAATCAGGTTCATAGCCAAGAAATGAGACAGTCAATGTGCTGGTTTTTTTTTTTTTTTTTTTTTTTTTTTTGTTTTTTTTTTTGGGGGGGGGGGGGGGGGGGGGGGGGGTATTTTGTGCATGGCAAATGTGCAGCTGGTGGGCGGTAGTGTTTTTTTTAGGGGATTGAAATATTAGGGGATGACTGGGACTGACTAAGGCTGAGACTGGACAGTACGGAAACGGCACTGTGTTCCGTGGCCTTCCACAGTCACAGAGAGCCCCGGATGGACAGAAGCTCGTGCGGCAGAAAAGCCCGACTATACAGATGCAGAAGACACAGAAGGTAATGACACAATCCTGACACTACAAACGGTACTGCGTTGCCTATCCCATCCCATCCCGTACCTTTTTGCGGGAGTCCTCCTCAGACAGACCCACTCCAGGAGTCCGCCACAAGTACACATCTATTCAGCCGAGATGCTTAGCATCTCAATTGAATAAAAGTGTACTTGTGGCGTACTCAGTGGCGTAAAAACCTTCCACCCCGCTCCTCTGTCTCGACTCCCCTGACCCAATACATTTGGAGAC
This sequence comes from Semisulcospira habei, assembly GCA_036245525.1. Taxonomy (NCBI): domain Eukaryota; kingdom Metazoa; phylum Mollusca; class Gastropoda; family Semisulcospiridae; genus Semisulcospira; species Semisulcospira habei. The sequence continues at coordinate 142,369,915 of BTPG01000002.1, read as the reverse complement.
ATATTGTGTAAGAGAAAAATGATTATTTTTTTTTAGATACATATTTTTGTAGAAAGAAAAACATTCGGGAGAAAAATTTATTTGCAGGCCAAAAGTAAGAATTCTTTTCTCCCCCTCATCGTTAAAACTTTCTTCTTTTTTTTTAGGCTGGAAAGTACTGTGTCAGGCACGCTGAGACACACCAATGAGAAACTTGTTTTTTTTTCGTAAAAAAGATTCAGTTGTTTTAAGATTAACCATGTAATTCGTGAAAGTAATCTCAAAAACGTGAAAATATATCTTTTTCAAAAATATTTAATTATAACTCAAAAGGTTTCAGAGGCACAATGCTGATTAACGAACTCATTCAATATCTCCCTTTTATCTAGCTATATGCAAAATATCTGGTAAAATAAGAAAAACTTACGGACTCCAGTGTGGATCAACCGGTTTTTGTGAAACGGCCATTTTCTCGCCAATGAGCATCTTAATCAAAACATCCGAAAAAAAGGTCTCGAGATAATTCTTTTAGTGACAATATCCTAAAATTTCAAGCTTGTCCGTCCCTAAACGCTGTCACACACACACACACACACACACACACACACACACACACACACACACACACACACACACACACACACACACACACACACACACGCACGCGCGCGCGCGCGTGCGCGGCGCTTTTGCGCCAAAAAGACGTTCTCTAGCAAGGTTTCCGTAACTAGAAATGACGTCATTTTTATTTTGTTACTTCTTTGCCAGAATTTCTGCCCCGCACGCGACAAACGTCATGTGCATACTCCGGAATGTGCTCCGACCATCCCCTTTTCAAAGTCTACCGTATTTTTTTTTTATACGGTAGACAAAAAAAGTACAGTCTGGTTGACAGTTGCTCATTACGTTTCATGGAAAGAGGATGCTATGGTTAAAATGGAGTCACAATTTTAAATGCGTTCTCTGATTTACTGCAGAGAACGATTCCAATTCAGCGAGTTTTCAACGTTACTGCAGATTGCTGTTACCATGCCCAGAGTTCATTAACCTTTAGGCTGTCGGTAGCGCTTTTTGTCGCGATGATTCATCCCAAAAGCGCTACCGACAGCCAGAAGGGTAATGAATGATTCTCTCCATGTAGTCCGGCACGTGTACTGGTCAGAAATGGACACGCCACCATACCGGTGACCGTACCCCCCCCCCCTCCCTTTTCACACACACACATACACACACACACATACACATACACACACACACACACATGTACGCACGCACACACACACACACACACGCACACACGCACGCACGCACACTCTTCCAGGACAATGACGTCAGGTGTGAAGGGCGTTGACACAGTTCGAGTGACAGCTATTCAAGCCTTAGTAGCATAACGTCTGCGGGCCCGTGGACCTTTGCTTATTGGGAAGTGCGTCACTCTATACTCGGCCAAAGTATAATGTTAAAAAGAAGCAAGCGTTAGGCGACATACTCGCAGAAGATCTCCAAGCCTGCAATTTCCTGATCACTTCTCTGACAACCCAAGCGACGCAAAATCTTCGATTGATCCCGACGCATAATCCTGGGTATTTCCTGTGACCCGTATTTCTCATCGTTCACACTTTGTCAAGTCAGCATTTCAATTACGATGCACGTCACGCTTCTCATCATACCCGACACACTTCTGCTGATACCCGTCACGTGGTCACGTGTCACCCGCCTCTAGCTTGTACCGTGGCAGGGAGAAAAGTGGGACTGTTAACGGTCACGATACATATTTAGATTAGGCAGGTCAGGCATCAAGAGGACCGGTGTTTTAAAAAAAAAAATCTTCTACCTTGTTTGAAATTTTGTACATGGGCAGTATATCAGAATTTGCTTCAAATTTCTTGATTGATGAGAGAAGAGATTCACACCAGCCCTGGCTTGACCAGCGGACCCGTTTTTACCTAGTTTGAGCTGCCGTGCAGATGGTAGTTTGAGGTACGTACCAGTTTTGCATGCTTTGGGTGTGGATTTGGCACGGAATCAGGCTCATAGCCACGAAATGAGACGGCTGATGTCCAGATTTGGGGGTCGGTGGATTTTGCGCATGGCAAATGTGCAGCTGGTCGCCGGTAGTGTTGTAATGGCCGTTCTTAATTAAACAAACTTTAGTTCGCAAACTCTAACAATCTAGAGTTCACGATCTCGGGCGAACCAGGTTGGTTCTTAATTGGACGATCTAAAGATACGGCGAACCTAGTTCAAAGTAGTTCACGAACCTCGGCAAACCATAGTTCGCTGTCAGCAAAAGGTCGCTCGACATGTCGAGTGATCCACGGCGAACATTTTCTCTGATTGGTCAAAACGTTTACCCTCTTCTGCGCTGGAGATAAGAAGATAGTCACCGATACAAACAACTATGGTCGACGGCGATATTTCACTCGTGCGAAGAACAAGACCTATTTTTATTGATTTGTGGGATCGCTACTGCAAGGAGTACATAAACAAAAATCGTTCAAATCGCGAAGCGGCATACCGGCAGCCATTTTGAACACCTCTGCAGACAGTAAGTACGCCGAATCAAGCACTTCAATTAAGAAAGAGAACCATGGCAAACCTGGTTTGCTGAAGTTTGCCTAGGTTCGTTCAACCTCAATTAAAAAACAAACCAAAAGATCGCCGATCTTCTCCGATCTAGGTTTGCCGATCTAAAGTTCGTCCAATTAAGAACAGATTTAAAGGGGATTGAAAACTGAGGTGATGACGGGCACAGACTTAGGCTTCGGCGATTTAACTCATTCGAGACGTACCGCCTCCGGATACGCGGCTTATGCCGCGTATCCGGAGGCGGCACGTCTCGAATGAGTTAACAGATGGGGCACTAGGGAAGATCTGCTGTGGTCTGCCTCCTGTAGGCAATAGGGCTCGGGGAGTTTCCCGCGTTGCCTAGCAGCGTCGGCGCGTCAGTCGCCATCTTAAGAGGATAGAATAATCTTCAGATAGTCGCGAAGTAGTGTTTCAACACATTTTTCTTCGTGTTTCTTCCTCTTTGGAAACAAACAAAAACAGATTCTGGTTAGCGGTTTCACGGTGATGGCAAGACTTGCTGTTATTGCCTATAGCACTTCGAGACTTTCCTGACATTGTCCTGACAGCGATTTGAGTTCCCTATGCGGGCCTTATCGCGAATCCTCTCAAGATGGCCGCCACGACTAGCGTGATGACGTCAGCTTCACGAGCCCTATATGGTTCAACAAATGAGTACGCCGTGAGATGACCTTAGTCGCCTGCTCGGCGTTAAACCCAGATAACTAACTAACTAACAAATGAGTCTTCACACACAAGGCCCTCCCCGCGGCATGACACCACACACTCTCCGTCACTGGGAGAGATTCTGATTCAGTGGCTGATGCCGCCGATCTATATTAAGAACCACGAATATGTCTTGAACTTTCCTGGCCCCGCTAAGTACAGTGCCCCGATTTCCATGACATTAAGTGCACCCTAGCTGTGACATCTGTACTCCAGCACGAAGGGGAATGGCAAGTGCTAGTCTTGTTTTTATATTTGCTTAGAGCTCAATATCAGGTTTGTGTGATAAGTCTTGATTCATAAGTTTAGTGCGTCAGTATTAGCATAGTTCTTAATTCTGCGTGCATAGAAGCCTGTGAGCCTGGGTGTTTGTGTGTGCGCATTTTTGTTTGTTTTATTTTGTTTTGTTTAAACACATCCATCCATTCCCTTATCCATGTTTACTTTCAGATGATATATTTATACGCTCTCGTCCAAATTGGAATTGCCCATTCGTGGGATATATACAAGTTTTTGACTTTGCGGCCTTTGACCAGAGCGCCAAAGACAGATCTAGAGTCTCTGTCTCCATTACGCGAAAGGCCATTAGGCCGAAGTCGGTCGCAGTGGGCCCGCGCACGACAGTGCGCGGGCCCACTGCGGCTGACTTCGGCCCGATGGTCTTTCAAGTACTGGGATATACCTGACGAAGCAAAGTCCGCTAAAACTATGGCGCAGAAACAGTTCAGTTGTACTTCACAGTTGTCTCTGCAGAGAGAACCACAGTGACCACGTAACTCTCCTTAAATAATTCACGCAGCCGGCGGCTCCAATGGACGTTGATTTCCGGCCGTCGGCTTCAAGCCAGTCCTTCCTTTGCACGATACTTTCCCCTTACTTCCACGATAATCATCCTTTCATTTGCACGCTGCAGCCCACGCGCTCCACCTGCACGAGACAGAGATCCTAACAATGTCCGGCCGAATCATCTTGCCTTTATTACCCATGATCACGTCTGCGTCCGTCTTGCTGGTTCCGGTGAGAAATCAGTGCGTTTCAAGTCTTAGTGGAAATCGAGGAGTTTGGCCGTCAGTACAGTATTACCTCCCTTACAAAACCCCTCATACTGCTGAGTGGAGCGGCGTGCGCCAAGGACGGTATAGACTGTGTGTTGTCAACGGACTGTAACCTGCACTCTTGCACTGACGACTGCTTCTCGCGGGGGGTGGGGGGGGGAGGGGGGCGGGGGGGGTGATGGGGGTGGGGGAGAAGGAGGGGGGGGGGAGGTTAATGAAAGAATAACGGATTTTTGCGTTATAAAATCAAGAACTAAAATCCACCCACCAATCCATCTATTCATCCACCCACCCACCCACCAATCCATCCACCCATCCACCCACCAATCCATCCATCCACCCACCCACCTACCCACCAATCCATCATCCATCCACCCACGCACCCACCAATCCATCCATCCACCCACACACCCACCAATCCATCCACCAATCCATCCACCCATCCACCCACCAATCCATCCATCCACCCACCCACCCACCAATCCACCCACCCATCCACCCACCCACCCACCCACCAATCCATCCATCCATCCACCCATTCACCCACCCACCAATCCATCATCCATCCACCCAACCACCCACCAATCCACCCACCCACCCACCCACCCACCCACCCACCCACCCACCCACCCACCCACCAATCCATCTATCCATCTACCCACCCACCCACCCATCCACCCACCCACCCACCCACCCACTTATTCATTGAGGTAGCATACAAAAATGTCTTGATTTTGTTTGACCAAATTTGTTTTATTCTGATTTTTAAAAAAAAAATTCTAATTTGGGTTGATCTCATAACGCAATATTATCTGATCCAAATAAAGTTTCTAATTAAAACACTGTTCATTTTCTGGTCAAAATTTTCAGCCAGTCAGGTTTCTCATTGAACTGACGTCACCACACCTCTAACACTCCTCTAACGTCATGAGCTACCCGCCTACTTCCTACAAAACAGGACCTGACGACAGCATCGTGTCAGATCTCATTACAAGGTCAGCCAAGGTCAGGGCGCTCTTAGATTCTCTCAAAGGGCCGACGTCATCAATGACGTAAGAAAGTCTGCGGGTTAAATCGATTCTTCCACGATCCGCAATTTTAGATCGATCGATAAATGTGATCTTGGCGTTAATGGCTTCCCGGTACGTGGGCCGGTGGATTGACGAAGCGTGCACACGGTCATCGGACCGAAGTCGGCCGCAGTTTGCCCGCGCACACGAGTGTGCGCGGGCAAACTGCTGCCGACTTCGGCCCGAGGGTCTTTTGCAGGTTGTGCGTAGCTATGTATCTTGCGCAGCAAAATCTGCTGCCGCTCAGGGGGGCATGGTCGCAGTGTACGTTAGCTTCACCCTAGAAGACGATAAATCTGACGCCTTGTCCACTCCATACAAAAAAAACATAGATTCTCATGAGCCTCTGCATCCTCGGGGTGCACATGAATCTGTGGCTACAGCGGCAAAAAAAAAAGAGGTATGCGCATTTACATCTGGCCTAGATGGAGGCAGGGTTTTAACGTTTGTAAGTTGCCTAGAAGCCAAAGAACAATTTCCAATCTGGTTGGGCAATAAAGTATTTTTAATTGAATGGAACTGAATGGTGCAAAATGCACAGGATCTCCCTAACAAGAGTCAGTCTCCAGATCAAACCGGTGTGCGCTGGAACATGAAGTCAAGGGGCGTTAGCAAGAAACAACGTTAACTCGGCCATTTGACTTCTGATACCACTGCCGACTGACACTCTGACAACCTTTCTGAGTCATCCAGACCAAAACAAGTGACTGCCAAGCGTGTAAAATGCAAAGAAGTACCCAACGGAGAAAGAAACACGCTTAGAAAAGTGGGCTGCAACACAATTTATTAATATTTCGGGTAAATACCCTTTGTCAAAATAGACAAACAAACAGAGAGATCAGCCGCTACTTATCTTCATTCGCATAAGGAATGTGGCAACTCTTCTGCGAATGAAGATAAGTAGCGACTGATCTCTCTGTTTGTTTGTCTATTTTGACAAAGGGTATTTACCCGAAATATTAATAAATAGTGTTATTACCGTCTTTCTAAGCGTGTTTCTTTTTTTCGTTCGGTACTTCTTTCTGAGTCAGAAACAGGCCAGCACGAGTCATAGGTCATCACCAGTCCTTTTGTTGTTTTAACTCAGATGGTGAAGTACCTCCAAGAGAATTTTCTCCTACATTCTTTCCAGTCCGCTCCTTTTTGCTCTGCAGATAATAATGAGCTGTCTGTATTGACTCTCCTCGATCTGTCCGCAACCTGTGACAATATCGATCACTCCATTTTTCTGTCTCGTCTTCACTTTGATTATGGCTTCTCTGATCGTGCTTTACTCTGGATGGAGTCATATCTAACAAACCGGCGTCTAGTTGTCTCTGTCAACGGCTGTCACTCTGCCTCAGCCCCACTACTTTTCGGCGTGCCCCAAGGTTCTCTGTGCTCGGGGCCGATTTTCTTCATTCTGTATTTGCAGCCGTTGGCCACTATTTTTTCTTAAAGTACTCTGCTAGACAGCATATGTTCGCTGATGACACACAGTTGCACGATTCTGGTCCCGTTGGTGAAGCTGGCCGTTTAATCTCCAACATGGAAAACTGTCTGACAGAAGTTAAAGACTGGATGATTAGCAATAAACTCCAGCTAAATGATGGTAAAACAGAGTACATGCTTATCACAGATGGTGTGCGTCCTTCGCAGCTGTCCTGTCATCCCAGTCACATCTCTGTCAAAATCAAATCAATTGCAAAAATAACTTGGTGTTTTCATCGACAGAGACCTCAAAATGGACAAATGTGTTAGTCATAATGTGCAGGACACATTTTTATTGAACTTCGGCGAATCAGCAGTGTTAGACAGTATCCTCTGACGCCCGAAGCAACTGCCACCCTTGTCTCCTCCTTCAGTTTTATCACGGTTAGACTACTGTAACTCCCTCCTTTCCGGCCTGCGTAAAACCCAGCTAGATAAACTGCAGAGAGTGCAAAACAGTGCTGCCCGTTTTTACGGTTCTGCGCGTGCCTGGACGTGACCATATCCGCCCCGCCATTTAAGAAACTCCACTGGCTGCCCGTACAAGAACGCATTCTGTATAAACTGAACTGTCCTGCATGTGCTTTAACTCTATCAACCTGACTTCTCCTGCCTATATCTCTTGACGTACTCCATCTGTATACTCCATCTCGCAGGCCCTCCGCTCTTCCTCTGACACACGTCACTGAATTTCGCCTTCCCAATTGCAAATGAAAACACGTGGCGGTCATGTCTTCCCCCATCTTGTCCCGCCACTTGGAACAGCCTCCCCGCCCCGGTCCGTAACTGTCAAACGCTCCTCTCATTCAAAACACTTCTCAAACCCACCTCTACAACGCTGCCTTTTACTAGTCTATTTCCCCAGCCATGCACAATTCATCAAACTGTCTCGTGTGTGTGTGTGTGTGTGTGTGTGTGTGTGTGTGTGTGTGTGTGTGTGTGTGTGTGTGTGTGTGTGTGTGTGTGTGTATGTATGTGTGTGTGTGTGTGTGTGTGTGTGTGTGTGTGTGTGTATGTATGTGTGTGTGTGTGTGTGTGTGTGTGTGTGTGTGTGTGTGTGTCTGTTGGTTGTATCAGCGCTTAGCTACTTTTGGAATAAGCGCTTAAAAAATCTCCATTATTATTATTATTATTATTATTATTATTATTATTATTATCATTAGTATTATTATTATTATCATTATTATTATTATTATTGTTATTGTTATTATTATTATTATCATCATCATCAGCAGCAGCATCATCATTATTATTATTATTATTATTATTATTATTATTATTATTATTATTATTATTATTATTATTATTATTATTGTTGTTGTTGTTGTTGTCCCAAGGGACTAAAAACAATCTATGTCACTTGCAATAGAGCCATTAAATTAATTATGCGTGCACGGTGACCATACAGATCTGTTACACTGATTTCATGGCATAACTGCCTATTTGACTCACAGACAGATCAATTAAGACAGCTACTTTCTGTTTTGCTCATAGGCCAGGAGCTGTCCTATAAATAGATTTTACCTCGTCTCTGACGCTTGGTGGCGTTGAGAGGCGCATGCGCTTCAGCGGTAAAACGGAAACAGAATGATGTAATCACGCAGTTATGAACGAAAAAACAACCGTAGCCACTCGTTAGGAGGCAATATAAAGATATTTTATACATATCAGGTGTTGATCTTCCTCAAAACGTGTTACGCAATGCTGAGACTGCCCCGGCACCGCCTAGGCCTTTAACTCATTCGAGACGTCCCGACTCTGGATACGCGGCATAAGCCGCGTATCCAGAGGCGGGACGTCTCGAATTAGTTAACTCCATGACTACTGCTGGCTATTCCGTTCGGCGGGAAAGACGCGTCAGTAGTACCTGTCTTTCCCGCCGAGCGGTGTGTGGTCAGGTATAGCAGTCACTGGTTACCTGTCTTTCCCGCCGAGCGGTGTGTGGTCAGGTATAGCAGTCACGGGTCACCTGTCTTTCCCGCCGAGCGGTGTGTGGTCAGGTATAGCAGTCACGGGTTACCTGTCTTTCCCGCCGAGCGGTGTGTGGTCAGGTATAGCAGTCACGGGTTACCTGTCTTTCCCGCCGAGCGGTGTGTGGTCAGGTATAGCAGTCAGTAGTTACCTGTCTTTCCCGCCGAGCGGTGTGTGGTCAGGTATAGCAGTCACGGGTCACCTGTCTTTCCCGCCGAGCGGTGTGTGGTCAGGTATAGCAGTCAGTAGTTACCTGTCTTTCCCGCCGAGCGGTGTGTGGACAGGTATAGCAGTCACGGGTCACCTGTCTTTCCCGCCGAGCGGTGTGTGGTCAGGTATAGCAGTCACGGGTCACCTGTCTTTCCCGCCGAGCGGTGTGTGGTCAGGTATAGCAGTCACGGGTCACCTGTCTTTCCCGCCGAGCGGTGTGTGGTCAGGTATAGCAGTCAGTAGTTACCTGTCTTTCCCGCCGAGCGGTGTGTGGTCAGGTATAGCAGTCACGGGTTACCTGTCTTTCCCGCCGAGCGGTGTGTGGTCAGGTATAGCAGTCACAGGTTACCTGTCTTTCCCGCCGAGCGGTGTGTGGTCAGGTATAGCAGTCACGGGTCACCTGTCTTTCCCGCCGAGCGGTGTGTGGTCAGGTATAGCAGTCAGTAGTTACCTGTCTTTCCCGCCGAGCGGTGTGTGGTCAGGTATAGCAGTCACGGGTTACCTGTCTTTCCCGCCGAGCGGTGTGTGGTCAGGTATAGCAGTCACGGGTTACCTGTCTTTCCCGCCGAGCGGTGTGTGGACAGGTATAGCAGTCACGGGTTACCTGTCTTTCCCGCCGAGCGGTGTGTGGTCAGGTATAGCAGTCACGGGTTACCTGTCTTTCCCGCCGAGCGGTGTGTGGTCAGGTATAGCAGTCACGGGTCACCTGTCTTTCCCGCCGAGCGGTGTGTGGTCAGGTATAGCAGTCAGTAGTTACCTGTCTTTCCCGCCGAGCGGTGTGTGGTCAGGTATAGCAGTCACGGGTCACCTGTCTTTCCCGCCGAGCGGTGTGTGGTCAGGTATAGCAGTCAGTAGTTACCTGTCTTTCCCGCCGAGCGGTGTGTGGTCAGGTATAGCAGTCACGGGTCACCTGTCTTTCCCGCCGAGCGGTGTGTGGTCAGGTATAGCAGTCAGTAGTTACCTGTCTTTCCCGCCGAGCGGTGTGTGGTCAGGTATAGCAGTCACGGGTTACCTGTCTTTCCCGCCGAGCGGTGTGTGGTCAGGTATAGCAGTCAGTAGTTACCTGTCTTTCCCGCCGAGCGGTGTGTGGTCAGGTATAGCAGTCACGGGTCACCTGTCTTTCCCGCCGAGCGGTGTGTGGTCAGGTATAGCAGTCACAGGTTACCTGTCTTTCCCGCCGAGCGGTGTGTGGACAGGTATAGCAGTCAGTAGTTACCTGTCTTTCCCGCCGAGCGGTGTGTGGTCAGGTATAGCAGTCAGTAGTTACCTGTCTTTCCCGCCGAGCGGTGTGTGGTCAGGTATAGCAGTCACGGGTCACCTGTCTTTCCCGCCGAGCGGTGTGTGGTCAGGTATAGCAGTCAGTAGTTACCTGTCTTTCCCGCCGAGCGGTGTGTGGTCAGGTATAGCAGTCACGGGTCACCTGTCTTTCCCGCCGAGCGGTGTGTGGTCAGGTATAGCAGTCAGTAGTTACCTGTCTTTCCCGCCGAGCGGTGTGTGGTCAGGTATAGCAGTCACGGGTCACCTGTCTTTCCCGCCGAGCGGTGTGTGGTCAGGTATAGCAGTCAGTAGTTACCTGTCTTTCCCGCCGAGCGGTGTGTGGTCAGGTATAGCAGTCACGGTTACCTGTCTTTCCCGCCGAGCGGTGTGTGGTCAGGTATAGCAGTCACGGGTTACCTGTCTTTCCCGCCGAGCGGTGTGTGGTCAGGTATAGCAGTCACGGGTTACCTGTCTTTCCCGCCGAGCGGTGTGTGGACAGGTATAGCAGTCACGGGTTACCTGTCTTTCCCGCCGAGCGGTGTGTGGTCAGGTATAACAGTCAGTAGTTACCTGTCTTTCCCGCCGAGCGGTGTGTGGTCAGGTATAGCAGTCACGGGTTACCTGTCTTTCCCGCCGAGCGGTGTGTGGTCAGGTATAGCAGTCACAGGTTACCTGTCTTTCCCGCCGAGCGGTGTGTGGTCAGGTATAGCAGTCACGGGTCACCTGTCTTTCCCGCCGAGCGGTGTGTGGTCAGGTATAGCAGTCAGTAGTTACCTGTCTTTCCCGCCGAGCGGTGTGTGGACAGGTATAGCAGTCACGGCCGGTCACCTGTCTTTCCCGCCGAGCGGTGTGTGGTCAGGTATAGCAGTCACGGGTTACCTGTCTTTCCCGCCGAGCGGTGTGTGGTCAGGTATAGCAGTCACGGGTTACCTGTCTTTCCCGCCGAGCGGTGTGTGGACAGGTATAGCAGTCACGGGTTACCTGTCTTTCCCGCCGAGCGGTGTGTGGTCAGGTATAACAGTCAGTAGTTACCTGTCTTTCCCGCCGAGCGGTGTGTGGTCAGGTATAGCAGTCACGGGTTACCTGTCTTTCCCGCCGAGCGGTGTGTGGTCAGGTATAGCAGTCACAGGTTACCTGTCTTTCCCGCCGAGCGGTGTGTGGTCAGGTATAGCAGTCACGGGTCACCTGTCTTTCCCGCCGAGCGGTGTGTGGTCAGGTATAGCAGTCAGTAGTTACCTGTCTTTCCCGCCGAGCGGTGTGTGGACAGGTATAGCAGTCACGGGTCACCTGTCTTTCCCGCCGAGCGGTGTGTGGTCAGGTATAGCAGTCACGGGTCACCTGTCTTTCCCGCCGAGCGGTGTGTGGTCAGGTATAGCAGTCACGGGTCACCTGTCTTTCCCGCCGAGCGGTGTGTGGTCAGGTATAGCAGTCAGTAGTTACCTGTCTTTCCCGCCGAGCGGTGTGTGGTCAGGTATAGCAGTCACGGGTTACCTGTCTTTCCCGCCGAGCGGTGTGTGGTCAGGTATAGCAGTCACAGGTTACCTGTCTTTCCCGCCGAGCGGTGTGTGGTCAGGTATAGCAGTCACGGGTCACCTGTCTTTCCCGCCGAGCGGTGTGTGGTCAGGTATAGCAGTCAGTAGTTACCTGTCTTTCCCGCCGAGCGGTGTGTGGTCAGGTATAGCAGTCACGGGTTACCTGTCTTTCCCGCCGAGCGGTGTGTGGTCAGGTATAGCAGTCACGGGTTACCTGTCTTTCCCGCCGAGCGGTGTGTGGACAGGTATAGCAGTCACGGGTTACCTGTCTTTCCCGCCGAGCGGTGTGTGGTCAGGTATAGCAGTCACGGGTTACCTGTCTTTCCCGCCGAGCGGTGTGTGGTCAGGTATAGCAGTCACGGGTCACCTGTCTTTCCCGCCGAGCGGTGTGTGGTCAGGTATAGCAGTCAGTAGTTACCTGTCTTTCCCGCCGAGCGGTGTGTGGTCAGGTATAGCAGTCACGGGTCACCTGTCTTTCCCGCCGAGCGGTGTGTGGTCAGGTATAGCAGTCAGTAGTTACCTGTCTTTCCCGCCGAGCGGTGTGTGGTCAGGTATAGCAGTCACGGGTCACCTGTCTTTCCCGCCGAGCGGTGTGTGGTCAGGTATAGCAGTCAGTAGTTACCTGTCTTTCCCGCCGAGCGGTGTGTGGTCAGGTATAGCAGTCACGGGTTACCTGTCTTTCCCGCCGAGCGGTGTGTGGTCAGGTATAGCAGTCAGTAGTTACCTGTCTTTCCCGCCGAGCGGTGTGTGGTCAGGTATAGCAGTCACGGGTCACCTGTCTTTCCCGCCGAGCGGTGTGTGGTCAGGTATAGCAGTCACAGGTTACCTGTCTTTCCCGCCGAGCGGTGTGTGGACAGGTATAGCAGTCAGTAGTTACCTGTCTTTCCCGCCGAGCGGTGTGTGGTCAGGTATAGCAGTCAGTAGTTACCTGTCTTTCCCGCCGAGCGGTGTGTGGTGAGGTATAGCAGTCACGGGTCACCTGTCTTTCCCGCCGAGCGGTGTGTGGTCAGGTATAGCAGTCAGTAGTTACCTGTCTTTCCCGCCGAGCGTTGTGTGGTCAGGTATAGCAGTCACGGGTCACCTGTCTTTCCCGCCGAGCGGTGTGTGGTCAGGTATAGCAGTCAGTAGTTACCTGTCTTTCCCGCCGAGCGGTGTGTGGTCAGGTATAGCAGTCACGGGTCACCTGTCTTTCCCGCCGAGCGGTGTGTGGTCAGGTATAGCAGTCAGTAGTTACCTGTCTTTCCCGCCGAGCGGTGTGTGGTCAGGTATAGCAGTCACGGGTTACCTGTCTTTCCCGCCGAGCGGTGTGTGGTCAGGTATAGCAGTCACGGGTTACCTGTCTTTCCCGCCGAGCGGTGTGTGGTCAGGTATAGCAGTCACGGGTTACCTGTCTTTCCCGCCGAGCGGTGTGTGGACAGGTATAGCAGTCACGGGTTACCTGTCTTTCCCGCCGAGCGGTGTGTGGTCAGGTATAACAGTCAGTAGTTACCTGTCTTTCCCGCCGAGCGGTGTGTGGTCAGGTATAGCAGTCACGGGTTACCTGTCTTTCCCGCCGAGCGGTGTGTGGTCAGGTATAGCAGTCACAGGTTACCTGTCTTTCCCGCCGAGCGGTGTGTGGTCAGGTATAGCAGTCACGGGTCACCTGTCTTTCCCGCCGAGCGGTGTGTGGTCAGGTATAGCAGTCAGTAGTTACCTGTCTTTCCCGCCGAGCGGTGTGTGGTCAGGTATAGCAGTCACGGGTTACCTGTCTTTCCCGCCGAGCGGTGTGTGGTCAGGTATAGCAGTCACGGGTTACCTGTCTTTCCCGCCGAGCGGTGTGTGGACAGGTATAGCAGTCACGGGTTACCTGTCTTTCCCGCCGAGCGGTGTGTGGTCAGGTATAGCAGTCACGGGTTACCTGTCTTTCCCGCCGAGCGGTGTGTGGTCAGGTATAGCAGTCACGGGTCACCTGTCTTTCCCGCCGAGCGGTGTGTGGTCAGGTATAGCAGTCAGTAGTTACCTGTCTTTCCCGCCGAGCGGTGTGTGGTCAGGTATAGCAGTCACGGGTCACCTGTCTTTCCCGCCGAGCGGTGTGTGGTCAGGTATAGCAGTCAGTAGTTACCTGTCTTTCCCGCCGAGCGGTGTGTGGTCAGGTATAGCAGTCACGGGTTACCTGTCTTTCCCGCCGAGCGGTGTGTGGTCAGGTATAGCAGTCACGGGTTACCTGTCTTTCCCGCCGAGCGGTGTGTGGTCAGGTATAGCAGTCACGGGTTACCTGTCTTTCCCGCCGAGCGGTGTGTGGACAGGTATAGCAGTCACGGGTCACCTGTCTTTCCCGCCGAGCGGTGTGTGGTCAGGTATAGCAGTCAGTAGTTACCTGTCTTTCCCGCCGAGCGGTGTGTGGTCAGGTATAGCAGTCACGGGTTACCTGTCTTTCCCGCCGAGCGGTGTGTGGTCAGGTATAGCAGTCACGGGTTACCTGTCTTTCCCGCCGAGCGGTGTGTGGACAGGTATAGCAGTCACGGGTTACCTGTCTTTCCCGCCGAGCGGTGTGTGGTCAGGTATAGCAGTCACGGGTTACCTGTCTTTCCCGCCGAGCGGTGTGTGGTCAGGTATAGCAGTCACGGGTCACCTGTCTTTCCCGCCGAGCGGTGTGTGGTCAGGTATAGCAGTCAGTAGTTACCTGTCTTTCCCGCCGAGCGGTGTGTGGTCAGGTATAGCAGTCACGGGTCACCTGTCTTTCCCGCCGAGCGGTGTGTGGTCAGGTATAGCAGTCAGTAGTTACCTGTCTTTCCCGCCGAGCGGTGTGTGGTCAGGTATAGCAGTCACGGGTTACCTGTCTTTCCCGCCGAGCGGTGTGTGGTCAGGTATAGCAGTCACGGGTTACCTGTCTTTCCCGCCGAGCGGTGTGTGGTCAGGTATAGCAGTCACGGGTTACCTGTCTTTCCCGCCGAGCGGTGTGTGGACAGGTATAGCAGTCACGGGTTACCTGTCTTTCCCGCCGAGCGGTGTGTGGTCAGGTATAGCAGTCAGTAGTTACCTGTCTTTCCCGCCGAGCGGTGTGTGGTCAGGTATAGCAGTCACGGGTCACCTGTCTTTCCCGCCGAGCGGTGTGTGGTCAGGTATAGCAGTCAGTAGTTACCTGTCTTTCCCGCCGAGCGGTGTGTGGTCAGGTATAGCAGTCACGGGTTACCTGTCTTTCCCGCCGAGCGGTGTGTGGTCAGGTATAGCAGTCACGGGTTACCTGTCTTTCCCGCCGAGCGGTGTGTGGACAGGTATAGCAGTCACGGGTTGCCTGTCTTTCCCGCCGACGGTGTGTGGTCAGGTATAGCAGTCAGTAGTTACCTGTCTTTCCCGCCGAGCGGTGTGTGGTCAGGTATAGCAGTCACGGGTCACCTGTCTTTCCCGCCGAGCGGTGTGTGGTCAGGTATAGCAGTCAGTAGTTACCTGTCTTTCCCGCCGAGCGGTGTGTGGTCAGGTATAGCAGTCACGGGTCACCTGTCTTTCCCGCCGAGCGGTGTGTGGTCAGGTATAGCAGTCAGTAGTTACCTGTCTTTCCCGCCGAGCGGTGTGTGGTCAGGTATAGCAGTCACGGGTCACCTGTCTTTCCCGCCGAGCGGTGTGTGGTCAGGTATAGCAGTCACGGGTCACCTGTCTTTCCCGCCGAGCGGTGTGTGGACAGGTATAGCAGTCACGGGTTACCTGTCTTTCCCGCCGAGCGGTGTGTGGTCAGGTATAGCAGTCACGGGGTGAATGTTCACGTGTTGCGGCGGAGATCGAAGGGAATAAATTAGAGACGGTCAGTGCGATGAAGTGACGTCACCAAAAACACTGCCCACAAAAACAACAAAAGGATGTTCAGGGTGTTTATCAGAAATTCTCTTATCTATTGCACCCTGCACGTTCGTCCGTAACCATTTACCTTCTGACAGCGCCATGCTAAATGTTTTACAACTGTCACAAGGCGACCCGCTAAATGTTCTACAACTGCCACACGACGCCATGCTAAATGTTCTACAACTGCCACACGGCGCCATGCTAAATGTTCTACAACTGTCACACAGCGCCATGCTAAATGATCAACAACTGTCACACAGCGCCATGCTAAATGTTCTACAACTGTCACACAGCGCCATGCTAAATGTTCTACAACTGTCACACAGCGCCATGCTAAATGTTCTATAACTGTCACACAGCCCCATGCTAAATGATCAACAACTGTCGCACAGCGCCATGCTAAATGTTCTACAACTGTCACACACAGCCCCGATAAATGTTCTAAAACTGCCACACGGCGCCATGCTAAATGTTCTACAACTGTCACACCTCTTGGCTTGACTTCGCGAACGAAGATTTTATAGGAGTTGCCCACGACGTCTGCAGGATTGTTCGTGGCTGCGGAGGCCAATCCGAGACAGGCAGGTTCGACCGCAGTGGCTGCAGGGGAAGGTATGGCCAGGGTTCTGAGCTGCGGCATCTCTGTTTTTTCTCCTGAGCCGCTTGTCCTTAAGGCTAGCTCTGTGAGAGTCCTCAAACTGTCACACAGCGCCATGCTAAATGTTCTACAACTGCCACACGGCGCCATGCTAAATGTTCTACAACTGCCACTCGGCGCCATGCTAAATGTTCTACAACTGCCACACAGCCCCATGCTAAATGATCAACAACTGTCGCACAGCGCCATGCTAAATGTTCTACAACTGCCACACGGCGCCATGCTAAATGTTTTACAACTGCCACTCGGCGCCATGCTAAATGTTCTACAACTGTCACACAGCCCCATGCTAAATGTTCTACAACTGTCACACAGTGCCATGCTAAATGTTCTACAACTGTCACACAGCCCCATGCTAAATTATCAACAACTGTCTCACAGCGCCATGCTAAATGATCAACAACTGTCGCACAGCGCCATGCTAAATGTTCTACAACTGTCACACAGCCCCATGCTAAATGATCAACAACTGTCGCACAGCGCCATGCTAAATGTTGTAAACTGTCACATGGTGCCTACCACTGCCTGTTGTAGAAAAGAAGAGGCCATCTCACACCTATTCCTCAGAAACAGCAAGATAATATAATAACGTAAAAATCATTGATTTAACCCCTTCGTTGACAGTGATCACGAAATCGCGTCCTAAACCGTCACACACTGAATAAGAACTCAGATTTAACCCATATCATACTGAGGCTAAAAGCTTCAAATTTGCACACTGCCATAATTATGCAAGCTACATTACAGTACTTACAGATAAGGACATAGACCAATGGCTTTAGTTTCAAGGGTGGTGCCAGAATAGCTTGACGCCTAGAGGCGCCAAGCTATTCTGGCACTACCCTTGAACTATTTTAGTCAAACTTATATCACACACGGGTGTATTCCGAACGATAAGGGTTTAACGGGACCCAAATAAGCAATCTTTAGGTACACCCACGCATACCCAAACCTAACTCCCCCCCTCCCCCTATCCCCTTTTACCTGTGCAATCAGTATTATGTATAATTGTGTCTAGGTGGGTGTGAATGTGTGAGTGCCGCTTGATGCATACAAGATGTTTATGTGTGAGATGTGTAAGAGCTATGTGTAAAGATTTTGTAGTGTATACTTTGTTCATTTTAGAATTTGTCTTTGTCTTGTTTGTACTACATGTTATAAATGTACCACAAATGAATTTCTCTCTCCGAGATAATAAAGTACTCTTATTCTTATTCTTAAAATAGGACTTAACAAGAGACATAAATCCTCATGAGCCCCCCCCCCCCCCACCCCCATCCCGCGAATGCGGGGGCTCATGAGGATTTATGTCTCTTGCAGATAGGTGGAATTCGCCCTGCAGGCCCGGTGACAACACCCAACCGGGTGTTTCAGCATGGAGACACGGAAGAACACCCTGATAGCGAGCTTGACCATTTCAGCGCACACAATGTCACCGGGTGTAGGACAATTACTCCGGACTGGGGCCAGAAGGTAGATGATCATGATGAGGTCCATTTATATAACGCTTGCATCCAAGTCCCATTATGTCCATCCAAAGCGTTTCGCGACAGGTTTGAAAGAAGCAGGATAATGGAAAGGACCCCCTGCACCCCCACCCCCCCACCCCCCCCCCCAAAAAAAAAAAAAAAGGAAAGGTATGCAACGCGTCGCGCAACACTTGCGCTTTCACATCGATCTATCCACCGGGCGGTTGATTGAAATAATAGATTTGTGTGGGTGGCAAATTTCTGTCTTAATAGATGATTTTTTTTTTGTAATCGGAAGCAGGTCTTCTTACGCAAACAGTGAATTAAAAGCGCGGAGAAACGTACACTGTCGCATGATTGTCTGTTTTTTTTTTTATCCACTTTTATGGGGGTCGAAACACTTGAAAATAAGGTCAAAACTGCATTTCCAGAAATCGTCTCGAATGATATCCTTGAACTATCAAGGTCAGTCCATCTCCTGAGCCTGTTACGTGGCGGCTGTCAATTGCAGTACGATTGCAGTACGGCTTTGGCAATCCAGACCCAAAAGGTGACTGCCAAGCGTGTAAAATGCAAAGAAGTACCCAACGGATAAAAATACACGCTTAGAAAAGACAACACAATTTGTAAATACCCTTTGTCAAAATAGACAAACAAACTGAGAGATCAGCCGCTACTTATCTTCATTCGCAGAAGGAATGTGGCAACTCTTGATTGCACAGTTGCCACATTCCTTCTGCGAATGAAGATAAGTAGCGGCTGGTCTCTCTGTTTGTTTGTCTATTTTGACAAAGGGTATTTACCCGAAATATTAATAAATTGTGTTGAACCTTCTTTTTTAAGCGTGTTTTTTTCTCCGTTGGGTACTTCTTGGCTTCGGCAATGGTTCTTGTGGACTCTATTTCTGGACTAGTCCATCTCTCTCTCTCTCTCGCTCTCTTTCTCTCTCTCTCTCTCTCTCTCTCTCTCTCTCTCTCGCTCTCTTTCTCTCTCTCTCTCTCTCTCTCTCTCTCTCTCTCTCTCTCTCTCTCTCTCTCTCACTCTCTCTCTCTCTCTCTCTCTCTCTCTCTCTGCATGTGTGTGTATGTGTGTGTGTGTGTGTGTGTGTGTGTGTGTGTGTGTGTGTGTGCGTGCGTGCGTGCGTGCGTGCGTGCGTGCATGCATGAGGTATGGTGTGCATGCGTGCGTACCGGAGTGCGTGTGTGTGAGCGTGCGTGTGCGTGCGTGTGCGTGCGTATGTGCGGGCGTGCATGCGTGAGCGAGTGCATGCATGCGTCAGCGTGTGGTATGTGTATATTTACATGTCTATGTAATTTATGTAGTAGATGTAGCAACGGCAAGTTTGAAAACTGGTCCTGTTACCAATAACTTCTACCGTTGGAAAATAAAGGTTCATTGTTCATTGTTCATTGTTCATCTCTCTCTCTCTCTCTCTCTCTCTCTCTCTCTCTCTCTCTGTGACGGAAACTAATCATCTACGTTGCCAATATCGGCCCTTCTTTGCCGCGAAAAATCATTACAGCAAGAGGCACAAAACCTCATGAGCCCCCGCATCCGCGGGGGCTCATGAGGTTCTGTGCCTCTTGCATTTGCGTCACCGCTGTTCCTCGGCACTATTTATATCAATGTTTCGTACAAGGATGGATTAAAAAAAAAAAACCAAAGCATTGGCAATGGTTTAAAGACGTAATTTATGTCACATGGCAATGAAGGAGTCAGATGCTGGAGGAGGTCGTGTATCAGGTCACCCGGCGGCGAGCATCACCCAGTCGCTGGTGCACCCACACCGTGACTTTGCGTGCTGATAATGGCGAGTTCATGGAGTCCACATTCGGGAGGCCATTTTTATTAAGTGTAGATATCTGTATGGATTTCTTGGAAAGGCAAAATAAATATACCCAGTAATGTTTGTCGTCTGAACAGTTTTTCTTATTATTATGTTGCCAGCAGGGGTTTGGCTGGAAATCTCTCTCTCTCTCTCTCTCTCTCTCTCTCTCTCTCTCTCTCTCTCTCTCTCTCTCGCTCTCTCTCTCTCTCTCTCTCGCTCTCTCTCTCTCTCTCTCTCTCTCTCTCTCTCTCTCTCTCTCTCTCTCTCTCTCTCTCTCTCTCTCTCTCTCTCTCTCTCTCTCTCTCTCTCTCTCTCTCTCTCTCAGGTTTTCGCCCGAAGCACAGTTACTGACACGTGGCTAAGTTCAATGAACAAAGGCGAATTCACAGGTGCTGTTTTCATAGACCTTCGGAAAGCTTTCGACATGGTAGATCATGAAATTCTCCTTTCCAAGCTCAGTATATATCTGGATGGTTCATTTTCAAGTAACTGGTTTCATACATCAGACGGCAGTTCTCAGGCATCTATTCATTCCTTTAAAACAACCTCGTTTTTCGCTTCCTATCTTACAGACAGACAGCAGCGCGTGATAGCCAATGGATCTTACTCTTCAAGTGGTTTAGTAACAAGAGGAGTGCCCCAGGGCTCTGTCCTGGGACCTCTTCTCTTTTGCATATTTATTAATGACCTGCCACTACATTTCACGAATGACAGAATTGAATGTGACTTGTTTGCCGATGACGCAACAATCCACACCCCCGATAAGTGTCTCGAGTCTTTAAATGATCGTTTGCAACAGGGACTGAGTGAAATTTCCAAATGGTGTGAAAATAATGCAATGATCCTTAATCCCACCAAAACCGAATGTATGACGATAGCAACCCGTCAGAAGCATCAGCTCAAGCCACTTTCGCTTAGCCTGGAAATCCAAGACCACACCATTACGCAAGTAACTGAACATCACCTACTTGGAGTTATTGTTGATAACCAGATGAAATGGCAATCTCACATCAATGTTGTCTGTAAAACTGTGTCCAGAAATGTGTTTATGCTGTCTAAGCTAAAATATCTTATTGATGTCGACACTTGCAAACTATTTTACAATGCCCATGTCAAATCCCACATCGATTATGCCTCCACGACATGGGACGGCAGTGGTGACATACACATGAAGAGGCTTAACTCCTTGCATCGCAGGGCAGTGAAGCAGATCCTGCCTGATCCAGCTCTTTCTACTGACCAAAAATTTGAAAAACTAAAAATGCTTCCTCTTGACAAGCACCATCTCTTTAACAAAGGGGTAGTCATGTATAAAATCTGGAATGAAATCCACCCAGAATACTTGTGTAATCTCTTCACCAAGGTAGCTTCAGGCTATTCAACATCAAGGCGAAACTTCATCACACCACGCCCGAGGATAGATTTATTTAAAACCACCCTTGCTTTCTCGGGCGCCTCGTTTTGGAATAAACTGCCAGCGCACATAACACACACTTGTTCACTCCCCTCTTTCAAGGAAAGCCTCTTCAAGTACCTGCTATCTAACAGCTCATTCACTGGTTTGGGTATCTCCATCGCCTAAAGCCTCTCTCTCTCTCCGCCCCCCTCTCCCCGTCAACAAGTTAGATTTCTGGTGTTGGCGTAATGATGTAAATTGTGTACAGAGAGATCAATGGGTCCGGCGTCAGATTTGTTGAGCACAACGTCAGTATTCACTGAACAAGTTGGCCGGTTTTTCGTGTATACGTCGTTCCTACATCCTGCAGTGTGCTCACCCCGTCAACTGAATCTGCCGCAAGCGTAAATCTTCCTTTACAACACTAGGTCCGACATAGTCTGCTTATACATGCAGGGACTGCCGGTATAATAATAATAATAATAATAATAATAATAATAATAATAATAATAATATAATAATAATAATAATAATAATAATAATAATAATAATAATAATAATAACGAATGGTTCTTGTATAGCGCAAAAAATTTTTGTGGCAAAAACTCATTGCACTAACACACGCATTCAAACATGACACAGACGATATGAAACATTACAAATAAATACAACAGGACCACGGATCTACGACTGAGGAAAAGCAAGCTGGAAGAAGTGAGTTTTCAAATGAGCCTTAAACTGAGAGAGAGTAGGGAGATTTCGCAGACTGACAGGCAGCAAGTTCCAAACTGAAGGTGCAATGATGCTGAATGAGCGTTCACCAACAGTTTTCAAGTTATAACCAGTATAACCAGAACATATCGCATCCATCTGGGGTTTTTTGCTCTCATTTACATCTACTGACTACGGAGGTCAAACGTGTTTCATCCTTTAACTGCCGGAGCAAGGCGAACTCTGCTCATCTGCAAGAGACATAAACCCTCATGAGCCCCCGCGACAGCGGGGGCTCATGAGGATTTATGTCTCTTGTGAGTCCTGTGGTCTTTATGTCTAGTGTTGGTCCCAGTCACAGTGTGTTCTTCATGCGATTGTCAGTCGGTGTGCAGAGGTTTCAAGACTCCCCATTCGTGAAGCCCCCACCCGGGTCTGCCCTGGGGGACTTGGGTGGGGTTAACTACTTTTTAGTTCCCAGGGTAATCCTGGTCAGCCCCAGAGGGTGGGTTTTCCTCTCTATTCTAGGGCGTGTGTTTCTGTCTACCCTTGGTCCATTCACCTGTATTTTCCTTTTTTAAACTCTTCCTATTGTCTGCGCTGCTCTTGATATTGGATGTGTGTTGCTAAATGGTCTTAGGTTTATTTAGCGTGTTTAGCGGCTTCCGACAAGCATTCAATATTCTGTTTAGTTTTTTTTTTTAGTTTTTTTTTTCACAAGCAGTGCAGGCACGTCCTGAGAAAGTCTTGTTGCTGTCAGGACGTTAAGAAATGTATAACCAACCCATTCGTGAACACTGGCAGCAATGGCGTTAAGTGCACAGCGAATGATGTGTGTCGTCGCTCTAGCCCCATTGAAGGTCGAGACTGTTGATCGTTTTAATTCCTGCGATTAAAAAAACCCCCACAAAACAGTTGCATGGAATGTGTTGCGGCTGTGAGAAAGCCGGCACGGCTACTGCACGTGGGGTAACTCGAGCAGACGGATGTATTCTGGCACCGATAGAACACGTAAGACTGACACACATCGTCCATCTGACGTGTTGACACATCGCACGGTAAACTTCATTGTTTTCATCCCTACGTCACACGACCAATCTCTTCAGCGCAAACTGTGCCACATGACCAAACTACAAAAACCCTTGTAGCGACAAATGGCGGACTTTTTGTAGCCCTCTTTCTGACGCGACTTGGGCGTCAGTTTAGTTCTATAAAAGATCACCAAACGTTCTACAGTACAAAGTTACTTAGTGTTGTTCGAAACAAAAGACACTACTGGAGACCGCAACGCCATGACAGATTTTAAATTACGTCATACGTCTATTATGTATAAATATATATTTCTTTGACGTCAGTCGTGTCTGGCGCGATCCAGGTCGGACGATTTCTTCTTGATTTCTTTTACGAAAATAGTGGAGGAATGAAACCGAATACGTTATTGGTAGCAGGGGCTTGCTGCACGAACCCTTGTAGGCCTTCGGGAGGTCAAAGGAACCATTGTACCCCTCAGGCCTTCGGGGTACAATGTTTCCTTTGACCTCCCTCAGGCCTACAAGGGCCCGTGTAGCAAACCCCCGCGACAAATAACCTTTTAATATCGTATGGCATGTCTGAACCTCGTACAATATGTTACAGTACATGTCGCAAGCGAATTTCGCTAAAACTGCCCCTTGATATCAAACAGCATTACTTTTGTTACACTGACAAATACAATAACTCATTCCACGCCAGGACCGAAATCACCCCCCCCCCCTCCGCCCCCTCCCCCCCCCCCACACAGTTTTGAAGTTACCCTCTGAAGGACTGTAATGCAATTTTTGAGACATATCGAAAATGATAGTTCAATGGTGGTGCCAGAATAGCTTGGCGCCTATAGGCGCCAAGCTATTCTGGCACCACCCTTGAACTATCATGCTCGATCCATGTCTTGCTGTGGTGTGTCGGTCGGGGGTGAATGAGCTCAGAGACTTATTACAAGTTGAAGTGCATGACGTGACCCCACGTGGTACCTCTTCACATGGAATGAATGGACCCATATGCCAATTTGTCGACTGGACTACGACGAATACCAGTCTTGTGATCACAGGAATCATTAAAAAAAAAAATTATAAGTAGTATTAAAAAAAAAAAATCGGAAATAAAGTCGAATCGATACACGGTACGAAAACACGGCTGGACTGAACATTTAATGTGCTTGAGGTACCACAGTTATCCCCCCCGCGGTACCCGTACCATTTAAATCATGTAGCCCCGACGCACTACAGCATGAGATGGATCGACCATGATAATTCAAGGTAGTGCCAGATTAGTTCAGCTGAACAACGGACATTAGCGCATTCAGCCCCGCGGCCGCACGACAGCAGGAGATGGGGCGACCATGATAATTCAGGCGCCAAACTAATTTGGCACTACCCTTGAATTATCATGGTCGATCCATCTCCCGGAACTGGTACATAGTCTATAACTGACCCCTCTTATATTTGGAAGATGCGGCCGTGGGGTTAAACGGCTTAAACCGTAGGCCTATTTGGAATTGAAATGAAGTGCCTGTCAGTTACTGGCCTAGTAAAGTCGAAGTTTCACTCTACAAACGTACAGATGATAAGATTCAAACACAGGCACTTGCTGACCGGGCCGAATAGACGGCGTCACGTGACGACAGAGATTGAACTGTCATAGAAAATGAAACAACTAAACTGACAGGTGGGTCAGTGGCTTGTTCCATGGCATTTCCGTTGAAAGGTCCTGGTAAATCAAAGTGCCACAGTTGCAGTGCGCCTGAATTGATCAGTGTTCAGGTCGTACTCCATAGGAAATAGATTTCTCTCCCCCCACCTACCCCCCCCCCTCCTCCCCCCCCCCCCATAAACCCGCCCGTCAGGGCCGTCCATTATCACTTCGGTGCCGTGGACGTTAAACCCCAAACTAACCAACCATGACATGTGGATGGATGCACGCTTTGTTAGATCACCGTCACAGCCGCTATGTAGAGAGGGCTGACTCCGCGACCTGCCCGCATGACTTGACTGATGTTTACTCAAAATGTTGAGTAAAGCCACTAGACTAGACAAAATTCCATTATGCTCGTTAGACAAATGCGGGTCATTTGTTCTGTGCCGGAGTCGAGTGTTAGTTGGCGGCCTTACAGCCACTTGTAAAAACATCTGTATACGCGCGCAAGTCACACGGTGATATCCTGATGGTCTCCTTCCACAGAGAAACAGAGGGATCACACGGACCAATGCAGCAAGAGGTGTGGCGTGCAGGCCCTAGGGCCGACATCGGCCGACATCGACCCGAGGACCTTTGCTTAATGGGCACACGCTGCATAGACTCAGGAGAATATGAGCTAGGCGCTTTGCGGCAGGTGGAAGCCGGACCTACCTACCTGTTGACGGCCGATCAGTGTCGGTCGCTTGTTGTTGACTCGTGCACAGCCGGTGACCCAGTGATCTTTTGATGGCTTTGACGGCAGCTCCGTGAAGTGGAGGCAATTAGAGAAATAGCTCTTGATGCAACGTGCAAATGCCTGTGTTTTGAAGGTAAGCCGCGCCTGTTTTCCTGAAAATAGGTCGTGTTCATGTCACTGAGGGGCCTGGCTTGATTGATTATAGACTGTTGTGCATTGCTGACCAACTCAGTTCAACGTCTGGCAGCCGAGTGGCCGACTTCATAGTGTCGGCATACAATATACATGATTGGTGACTATTTTCCAGCACACCGGCCGTAAGGGGAAGCTGGTAGAGCGTTCGACTCTCGTCCAAAAGATCGTGGGTTCGAACCCAGCTGGGGTAAAAACATTTGTTCAGATCCGCTCTTTTCGGTGTCCCGTCTTTGAAATCACCTTCGTGGTGGACAAAAGACGGTAAGCCCTAAACGTTTAACGTCAGTTTTCTCTTTTAGACCAATGGAGACGGGATTTATTTATTTATTTATTTATTTATTTATTTATTTATTTAAATTGTTTTTTATTGTTTTTTTTTTAAATCAAGCATCAAAGCCTGGCCTCGCGCTGGGCGTTGAGGCGCGTCCTCTGGGTGCTGGATAGGGGGTCCCTCACGAGAGGGGTGCACCAAATGAAATAAGGTGCCGTGAACCAACATGGTCTAAGGGAAGAAGACCCCGACAGAAAACCCCTGGTCCTCCTAGTAAGGGGGTTGGGCGTGGGGGTAGCTTCCCCACCCTGCAAATAAAGAAATAGCTACAAAAACGCCGACGAAAAGACAAACAGCAATTCCTTTCCTGGAGGAGGAAGGTTCTTCTACCATAAGATTTATGACGTCGTGTGGTGCAAGCCGGAAGTCTTCGGAAGCCACAGGACCGAGCTGCCTCTCTCTATCCAGGGACACAACCATGGGCACATGGAATGTCAAGACCATGTACCAGAGCGGCAAGGCCACCCAGATAGCAGCGGAAATGCAAAAGTACAACCTTTCCCTGCTAGGTATCAGTGAAGCCAGATGGACGCAGTCTGGCCAGAAAAGGCTGTTAAGTGGGGAGATGATTCTGTATTCAGGTCATGAAGAGGAGAATGCCCCCCATACAGAAGGTGTAGCGTTCATGCTGTCACCAGTGGCACAGAGAGCGCTGATGGGCTGGGAACCTCTTGGGCCAAGAAAGTTATCACAGCAGCCTTTAGAACTAGGAGAAAGATAAAGTTGAACGTCATCCAGTGTTATGCGCCCACCAATGACAGTGACCAGGAAGAGAAACAAGAGTTCTACGACCGACTCCAGAGTGCTGTGGACAAATGTGCGGAGCGAGACATCACCATCGTCATGGGCGATTTTAATGCCAAAATAGGGGAGGACAACACCGGATACGAGGAGGTGATGGGGAGACAGGGACTAGGGGAGATGAGTGAGAACGGGGAGAGGTTTGTAGACTTTTGTGCTCTAAACAGACTTGACATTGGAGGCAGCATCTTCCTACACAGAAGACTACACAAAGCAACTTGGGTCTCACCTGACCATACTACAGAGAACCAAATAGACCATATCTACATTAGCAAGAAATTTAGAAGATCCCTTCAAGATGTTCGAGTGAGGAGGGGAGCAGATGTCGCCTCAGACCATCATCTGCTTACCTTAAGAATAAAGCTCAAGTTAAAGAAAAGCAGCACAGGGACAACAAGAAGACAGCGTTATAATGTAGGCCTTCTGAGAGAGACGGGAGTGAGAGAAGAGTTCAAACTGGTGATGTCCAACCGGTTTCAAGCGCCACAGGAGCTAGTAAATGAAGAGGAGGCGGTCACCACAGAGCAGCAGTGGAAGGCAGTTAGAGAGGTACTGAACTCAACCTGCAAAGACACTGTGGGGTTCAAGAAACACCATCACAAGGACTGGCTGTCGGCACAGACCTTGAAGAAGATAGAAGTGAGGAAGCAGAAGAAAGCAGTTGTCAACAACAGTCGCACGAGAGCGGCAAAAGCAAGGGCACATAAGGAATACTCGGAAGCCAACCGCGAGGTGAAGAGGAGTATCAGGGCAGACAAGAGAGCCTACACAGATGGCCTAGCAGCAGAGGCAGAAAAGGCAGCAGGCAGCGGCAACCTGAAACAGCTCTACGACATTACCAGATGATTGTCAGGCAAGTATGGCCATGCTATACAGAAAGACCAGTAAAAGACAAAGAAGGCAAGCCTATTGCAGACAGAGCAGACCAACTTGACCGATGGGCCGAGTATTTTGAAGAGTTACTGAACAGACCCACCCCACCGACCCCCCAGACATCCAGCCAGCAGAGACTGACCTACCCATCAGCTGTGACAGACCCAGCCGGGAAGAGATCAGAAGAGCAGTGGCATTTTTGAAGAACGGCAAAGCAGCAGGGCCAGATGGCATCCCAGCGGAGGCTCTGAAAGCAGACCTAGAAACAACAGTAGAGATGCTGTACCCACTGTTTGGAAAGATCCGGGAAGAGGAGGTGATGCCGGCTGACTGGAAGGAGGGGTACCTAATCAAGCTTCCCAAGAAAGGCGACCTCAGCAAGTGTTCCAACTACAGAGGAATCACCTTGCTGTCAGTACCAGGAAAGGTCTTCAACAGGATCATCCTGGAGAGAATAAAGAGCTCCGTCGACCCCCAGCTGAGTGACCAGCAAGCAGGATTCCGGAAAAACCGATCATGTACAGACCAGACTGCCACTCTCCGCATCATCGTGGAGCAGTCTCTGGAGTGGAGCTCCCCGCTGTACGTCAACTTTGTGGATTGCGAGAAAGCATTTGACAGCGTGGACCGAGAGACTTTGTGGAAACTCCTACGGTGTACCCACAAGGCTCGTCTGCCTGATCAAGAGCAGCTACGATGGCATGACATGTCGCGTGATCCACGAAGGGCAGTTCACCAGGGAGCTCCAGGTCAGAACCCGCGTCAAGCAGGGGTGTTAACTGTCTCCGTTCCTCTTCCTACTGGCCATAGACTGGGTCATGAAGATGACCACAGAGCAGAGAAGAAGCGGAATACAGTGGACACTGTGGACACAGCTTGACGACCTCGATTTTGTAGACGACTTGGCATTACTGTCCCAAACTCATCAACAAATGCAGGACAAGACCACAAAGCTTGCTGACATCTCGTCCCAGGTGGGCCTCACCATCCACAAACAGAAAACAAAGACAATGAGGCTGAACGCAACCAGGGAAGAACCAGACTTGCTTGCTGGCACCCCGCTGGATGAGCTGGAGTCCTTCATCTATCTCGGGAGCATCATCGACAAAAAAGGTGGCACTGATGCAGATATCAGAGCACGAATCGGTAAAGCCAGAGCAGCTTTTCTCCAGTTGAAAAAAGTGTGGAGTTCCAGGGAGCTGTCACAACACACCAAAGTCCGGATTTTCAACTCAAACGTAAAAACAGTTCTCCTATATAGAGCAGAGACTTGGAGGTTGACAAAAACCACAGTCAACAGAGTACAGATCTTCATTAACAGTTGCCTTATAGGAATCTTGAAAATCCATTGGCCAGAGAAGACCAGCAACGTCAGACTCTGGGAGAGAACAGAGCAGATAACAGCAGAGAAAAATTGGGCGAAGAAGATGGGGGTGGATTGGTCACAGTCTGAGAAAGCCAGTTTCCAGTATCACTATGCAGGCATTGTCATGGAACCCCAATGGAAAGAGCAAAAGAGGCAGGCCGAGAAACACCTGGAGTCGAGACCTCCAAGCAGACATCAAGAGACTTGGAACCACCTGGAGTAAAATCGAAGGAGACGTACAGGACAGGAGTCGCTGGAGGTCTCTCGTCGACGGCCTATACCCTGGGAGGGGTAACAGGCGTAAGTAAGTAAGTATCAAAGCCTGGGCCGGTGAGGTAGCTGCGTGCTTTGTCCTGAAAATGAAGTCCGCTGGTGAATTCTGAACTGAACGGATGACATTTCATGTGTACAAAAAAAATTGTTCAGAGTATACTGTCAAGCGAAGTGAAACATCTCAATGCTAATCTCGATCACATGACTGAGAATCTATTTGTTCTCAATGCTAATCAGTTTCAAAACTGAGCTAGCAAAGGATCCACGGGCCCACGACGGCCGCAGAGGGCCCGAAGACGTTTTGCTAACGCGGTAGACCCCGGCCAGACCAGGTCTCATGTGGATCTGTGTTTCTTGCAGACAGCGGAGTGGCTAGACACGACGAGGGAATGTATGTGGATGTCTTTTCAGCAAAATTCAAAGCGTAATTACCCGCGTTTCTAGCTAGAGTCGACCTACGAGTATGTCAGATGAACAAAACAGAACATGACCGGCAAATGAATTTGACCAGCCATTCCATTATGGCGTATTATTGAACCTGGACAAACATCTCAGTTTTTCTAACCGGAATCGGAACACAAAGAAGCTGTTCATTACCCTGCCACGACTGTTTTTGTTGTGTTTGTTTTTTGTTCAGTAACTGGAGAAGCCATTGACTTGAGCCTTCACTTGTAGGATAATGACTTTATTTACACTTCGCCGCTATTCCGCATTACACCAGTTAGACTAGGATTCCGTTTGCGTGAGTGCCGCATCAGTGCAGGCGGGCCATTTCACATCAATAATTAGACCTGTCTGGGTAAAAGAAGAAAAGACAACTCACATTTTCTACGAAGTACAACTCTAATAGACTTCTTTTACCGTCAGTGCTAGCATTGGTAAAATCAATGGTTTGTGGCTGTCTGTATTTATGATTAGAATTTATTGAGAACATTGTATGATGGAACGCGACCGTATAATGCAAGGCTTTCGATGAGGGGGGAGGGAGGGGTATAGGGTTGCGGAGGGGCGGGGGGGGGGGGAGGGGTGTTTGGGAGGGGGGGGTGCATAGATAGGGTACAATCACGGATTCACGACTATTTGTTTTTTTTTTTTTTGTTTTTTTTTGTTTTTTTTGGCGATTCACAGTTCACGAATCCTAAACACGTCATTTACGTTTCACAATGGAAAGTGACGTATACCTTTCAAAAGCTCTTTCACTGGCCGGATATATTAACCCTTTGGGTGTCGGTAGCGGCTTTTGTCGCGATGATTCCTACAGGAATAACACCCTGACGTCCTAACAGGAATCATCGCGACAAAAAACCGCTACCCACACGCAGAGGGTTAACAACGGGGCAGGGGGATTTTAGGGCCGCATACCACCCTTCTTCAGGCGCTGAGGCGCCATCTGACGAGGCAGTACACCGAGGCTATCACGGCCAGATCTGAGCTGAGCTATTGATGCGCAAACTGATCAGTAGTACAATCTTTACAGAAGCCTATCGTGTGTTTCTGCCGACTCCTGATGAGTCCATGCCGCCAAGTCTGATTGTGTGCATGTCATTAACTGCCTTTCAACAATCACCGAGCCAAACTTGAAACTGAACACTCAGTCAGCTGCATGCAAGAGGTATAGATCCTCATGAGTCCCCGCAGTTGCGGGGGCTCATGAGGATCTATTCCTCTTGCTGACACCACTTTGAATGCCTGTTGTTGTTGTTGTTTGATTTTTGTTTAAATTAACCAAGAACGCCAGAATGACAATCTGAGTCAAGTGGCACTGAAAGGGGTAATACCTCGGAACGACTATACATATTGTCTCTTACACTTTTTAACTTTGTGAGCGAACACAATGTAACACTGTACAGAAAACAAATTACGTTGGGAAGCATTTGACCGTCAATTGCACAGTCTGTTCTCCTTCGCAGGTTTGGCTATCTAATTATCTGGGTTGTCATTCCTTCCACGGTTGGATTATTATGTGAGTCTTAATATCGGTCAGCAATTACTACGAACGACAAGATACGACAGTATGTTACACTACGTCACTCAGTTACGTCAGATGATTGCGCAGGAGTTAAATGACGAATGTAACTGGCTTCTGCAGTCCGCTGTTGAAAAATGTCAGCTATTCCAATTGCTTAGGAACTGTGAGAGTTTTCCCGTCAGTCAGCTAAACACTGCCAGGAAAATAAACACCACCCAACTGCAAGATGTATAGATTCTCATGAGCGACGGCGGGGGCTCATGAGGATCTATGCCTTTTGTTGCGACCAGTTTGTGCCTATGCAGTTCGGGAAATCATTTAGTGTATGTTGAGAGATAGTTTTCCTCAGCGTTATTTCCACAACTGAAATCGGAAAAGTTGTATTGTATGACCCCGGATGCAAGCGTGGATAGTTATTTGTCAGTAGGAGCTTACATTTTGCAGCACATTACATGTGATTTATAGCAAAACAGTATCGGCTAGTGACAGTGACAGCTAGCCGAGTTGCCCACGCTTTGTGACTCGCCGAGTACAGTCTCGGCTCAAAGTGGCCTAATCTAGCGGGCGCTCTCGCGCTACTCGGTAACTCGCAACCTATCTATCTATCTATCTATCTATCTATCTATCTATCTATCTATCTATCTATCTATCTATCTATCTATCTATCTATCTATCTATCTATCTATCTATCTATCTATCTATCTATCTATCTATCTATCTATCTATCTATCTATCTATCTATCTATCTATCTATCTATCTATCTATCTATCTATCTATCTATCTATCTATCTATCTATCTATCTATCTATCTATCTATCTATCTATCTATCTATCTATCTATCTATCTATCTATCTATCTATCTGTCTATCTGTCTGTCTCTCTGTCTGTCTGTCTGTCTGTCTGTCTGTCTGTCTATATCCCGTAGTCTTGCTGACCGTTGGGGCACCACTGATGACTTGGCAACCAGCTCCCTCCATTTCTCTCGGTTCTCTGCCATTCTTAGCGTATCGCCCAGCCTCAGTCCTGTCCGCTCTGAGATATTGTCCTCCCATCTTTTCCTCTGTCTTCCTCTCCTTCGTCCTCCTTGCACAGTGCCTTGCAGGATTGTTTTGGCAAGCCATGCTGAACGCGTGACATGCTCATACCACCGTGTGCTTTTTTTCATAATGGCTAATACAACCAACCTATTGGGACGAATATGGCCTGTGGTCGTTGAGTGCTTTCAACGAACAAAATACGCGTTCAGAGCAGGGAAAGAGTTACGACTGCTGATTTGACGGAGGGAGCAGATGTGGCGGGAAACGTCAGTAGCTTACATGTCCAGGCAGACTTAGCGCCTTTAGTGGCCGTGCCAATAAGCAAGGGCCTTAACCACCTGTAAAGTACATTAGCTTGACGCCTAGTACAGCACCGCCGGTGTAACACTACCCCACATATAACACCCCACAATTAACCTAACGGGAGATCGACCCGGAGTCACTATGACGTGGCAATGGGCGTGAGGGGAGTAACACTTTAACCCATTCAGCCCTGACGCACTAGAGCAGGCCTGAGATGGGTCGACCATGATAATTCAAGGGGAGTGCCAGATTCGCTTGGCGCCTATCGGCGCTAAGCGAATCTGGCACTGCCCTTGAATTATCATGGTCGATCCATCTCCTGCAACTGGTGCATAGTCATTAGATGACGCCTCCAAAATTTGGGAAATACGTGCGCCGGGCTGAATGAGTTAACCCCCATAACTGCCGGGGCTTATGAGGGTTTATGTCTCCTGTAAGTTAACCCTGTGTTCTATATGCTTCTTTTTTGTGCTTTTTTTTTGGGGGGGAGGGGGGAGGGGGGGGGATGGGGTCCCACTTACATCTGTGTTCTCTACGGCGAATGTCGGTCGGTGTATTGTGGTTTCAGACACGCAGTTCAGTTGTGATCACGGGCAGCAATGGGGTTACTGAACATGACCCGCATCACTCTCTGCGTTGCCTCTTCTTGGCGTTTACCAAAGTGGCCCAGGGTCAGCCCGGCGAGGCAGTCTCATGCAGGAGTGTTACACCGGGCAGATAAAATGATTGTTTGACCGTCGGTTGAGTATAACCAAAGACAGTAATACACAGCATAACAGCATTTCAGCCAGACATCCGTATCACCCGCCCCGGCAGTGCCGAAAAAAAATGAGTGGAACACCACCCAGCTGCAAGAGGTATAGATCCTCAATTGCGGGGGCTCATGAGGATCTATGCCTCTTGATGAAAACACTGTTTGTCCACGTTCATGTGACGGCTGTTTATCTGTGACTTATGTCTGTGACGAATGTACACTGATGTCTGTGACGAATGTACACTGATGTCTGTGACGAATGTACACTGATGTCTGTGACGAATGCACACTAATGTCCAACAAACAACTGATCTACGTCCAATCCACGAAGATGTTAGGGGAGGGGGGTCATTACTCTTGACAGCGCCAGACTTTGATACCGGCTGAGCGATACCAGGTCGTCTTATCCCGGGAAGAGAGACCGGTGTACGGTTCTCAGAACAACTG
Organism: Semisulcospira habei; assembly: GCA_036245525.1. Lineage (NCBI taxonomy): Eukaryota > Metazoa > Mollusca > Gastropoda > Semisulcospiridae > Semisulcospira > Semisulcospira habei. Next base: position 142,336,439 of record BTPG01000002.1, on the reverse strand, counting down.
ATTTTTAGGTTGAACCCTGCCAATTACAGTAATACAATACAGTATAATGCAATACAATACAGTATAATACAAGACAGTATAATACAATACAATAATACTTTATTATCCCCGAGGGAAAAGTTACATAAAAGAAACAAGAAGAAAAGTTACATGTTCACGTCATCCGCAACCCCCCCCCCCTCCCCCCCTTCCGCATACACACACATAAAAAACTAAACTCACCAGTATACATACTAAACAAGAGACTAAGACTAAACGACTAAAATAATGACATGTGTAACATTTTAAAGTTGTAGCATGAGTCACGGAGGATATCACAGCAACATAAGTCTCTCTTCCTTTTATGAAAGCATTTCATTACAGTCCGCATATAATAATAATAATAATAATAATAATACCGGTTATTATATAGGCGCTTTTCCCAATTCTGCGAATCGTCTCAAAGCGCCGCGAACTGAACCCAATACGCACGCTCACGTGACACACAGAGAGAGAGAGAGAGAGAGAGAGAGAGAGAGAGAGAGAGAGAGACACACACACACACACACACACACACACACACACACACACACACACACACACACACACACACACACACACACACACACACACTAATGCTTTTCAATAATGGGGAAAGTGCTAAAACATTACCTAAATTGTCCCTAGACGGAACGCCTTTAAACTACCAACATTGTGTAAAGTTTTTAGGTGTACGTTTTACATCAAAATTATCTTGGAGAAGTCATATTGAAGCCATATTAAATAAGGCAAGAAAAAGACTTAACTTGTTAAAAATTATAAACTCACAACCATGGAGTCAGGACATTAAAACTGTTTTACACCTTGGTACATCTTTAGTTCGATCAACACTTATCTATGGTCAGGAAGTCTACTTTACTGCCCCAGCTACACTTCTACAGAAGCTGCAAAGCATTGACAGTAAAGCAGTTAAATTAGCCCTTGGAGTGCCAGTTCATACTAATACTGTAAAAACCTATAAAGAAGCAGGTATTCTGTCTTTATCTGACCAACGTAAATTAGCAACTGCAAAATACCTTGTCCGAAGCCTGTCCGTCAAATATTCAGTGCGAGCAGACATATTTTTAGACGCAGATTTGGATTTCCCGAAGAGAGCGCAAACAATCCCGTATCTTTTACCTCAATACGTAATTATGTCAAAGATGCTATTGAAAACTGCAATATAGATATCAAGTCTATTCCCGTCTTTCCAGTAACCCCTACTATACCTCCGTGGGAACATATTAATGCTACTTTCGATATAGATTACACAGATTTGAAAAAAGATGAGGATGTGAACGTTTTAGCAAATTTAGTGAAAGAAAAATTACAGACAACATATTTTAATCATTTAAAAATTTTCACAGATGGATCTGTCTTAGATTCTTCAGACTGTGGTGCAGGCTTTGTTATTCCAGACCTCAAAGTGAAGAAATCTTTTTATCTCGGTAGAGGATTTTCTATATTTACGTCTGAACTGTATGCGATTCTAATGGCACTGAATTTTATTCAACTTCTACCTTATGATATATTTAACATTTTGATTTGTGTCGATTCTAAATCTGTCCTATATAATCTAAAAGGCTTGGATTGTAACACTAGAAAAGACTTAGTATATGAAATAAAACATATTATGAGCTGTATTATGTCCAGAGGAATAGGGATCCATTTTCTTTGGATACCCTCACACTGCGGAATTTATTGGAATGAAATTTGTGACAGACAAGCAAAAAAGGGAGCTATAAATAGAGAAAACTTAGCAGTTTGTCATAATATGCAATTATCTCTACATGAAATATACTCTGTGCTAAACAGCTTTTTTCACAAAGTTGATATGAAATATACTTATCATGTTCCACCTTGTTCAAGAAAAACAGCTTCATTGATATACAGGTTAAGACTAAATTCTTGGAGAACAAAATTCGCAAAAGACATCAAATGCGAGTGCTTAAGCCCCATCTCTGTTAAACATATAATCTGTGAGTGTCCTATTACAATGAATCTGTTGAAAAAAAATAACATAACAGTTGGTCACTTAGCAGAAAATTTGTATGACATCTTACATATAAATATTGCCATTCCAATAGTTAATATAATATTTCATAGTCTGGTGGGTAAACTATTATAATATGTAATTTGTGTGTGTGGTTGGATGTTAATTATTGCTATTCTTTGATATTCACAAGTTGTTGGTTTTTTTTTTTTTTTTTTTTTTTTTTTTTTTTTTTGTCTAATATCACCAATGTGTGAAAAGACGTTAAATAAATTCCTGAATCCTGAACACACACACTGAAGACAAACACAGTACAAGACAAACACACGACATTCACGTGGTGCGAAGGGTCAGCTCAGCTTACTGAGGTTTCGGAAATTGTTATCGCTTGTATTTGAATTTTTTTTATATTTTTATAAAGTGGCCTAAAACCGGTACCATATACAACTAATCGGCTAACCGTTTATTTGAACGCATCAGTCGAATCATTGCAACCGATGTTTGGCTCCAAATGTAGACTTTCTGTAGTTTGCCTTGACGTCATTCAAGTCAATCCCGCCCGTAGGACAAACGGGGGGTGGAGTAGATTTTAGAAATATTGTGCACTGGAGCAAAAGGTCTTCGGGCCAACGTCGGTCGCAGTGGGCCCGCGCACATCCGTGCGCGGGCCCGCTGCGGCCGACGTTAGCCCGAGGACCTTTGCTTACTGGGATGTGACTTAGTTTGGGGTTTAACGTCCACGGCACCGGAGTGATAGTGGACGGCCCAAGCGGGCGGGTTATGGGGGACAGGGGAAAGCTATTGCCTACGGAATACGACCTGAACACTGGTCTATTCGGCCGCACTGCAACTGTGCCACTTTGATTTTCCAGGCCCTTATGACGGATGTTACTTGTTGGGAGTCCGATATGCGAGGTTCACCGGCTCCACCAAGTAGCATACGAGGTGAACAACGTTTCTGTAATCCACGAGTGCAGTGCCCTGTTGCCTAAGCAGTGCCTAAGCAGATGCCTCCGTCAATTTACTATTTTTGGGAGTGAAGTGTGACCAAAAAACAGCCTCCAAAGTGAACTCTGCGACATGTTACTTTTGACGCCTCTAAACTTGCAAATGTGCTTCTGGTGCCAGAAAATCCGCTAAGTCTATATTAAAGCAATCTGAAAATACACGACAAAACCGTCGTCCAACCTGTCTCGAAGTTCTCTTTTCGAGACAATAAAGTACTCTTATTCTTATTCTCTATGAAGTACTTAAGGGCTGGGCCGCTACGCTACCACACACACATATTGCCGGCCGCATTTTGTGTGGCGGCAATGTTGCGGCCACATTGCGGGGCGCCAGCAATATTGCCGCACAACTTGCCACCCGATACAGTCCGAGTCTTTTTTCTTGTGGCGGCCCGCAAGGCAATGTTGCTGCCTCTCAACCAATCAGCTGTGTCCTCGCGTCACTTCCCGTTTCTTCATCTTCCGAGCCGGAAGAAAATGGCGGGGAATCTGAACGACGGATTTGAGACTGACAACTCATTGGAGACGCGCCGCATGCGGAAACGCGGCAAATAGCCGCATATCCGTAAGCGGCACGTTCCCAATGAATTAAACTGATAAACCTTGTCCGATAGTTGTCATGCATATGGGACTCCCGCAGTGGAATATTTAAACCGCGATCGTGTGAGGGAGGCGCTATCGGTAATAGCGCGTGAGGGCTGTTCCATATATGGTAATGGCAGGTCAGTCAGCACAAACACATTGTGTGCACATTAAAACATGTGCCACGAAGCCGATGTGGCAGGTGGTAAATGTTTGCTTACCACACGCTGTCAGCGTGAACCGTGCCCTTTACCTTCAGAAGTCATCCGTTTAGACACTTTCGCAAGCTGCCGCTGTTACTGTATTAGTGATGAAAATAAACCTGTTAATGACGTCAAATCCCGAATATTTTTAAGTTGGAAACCACACACCTCCTGTTTCATGCATGCGCCATTTCAATTCAGTCACAGGCCATGTGACGAGATTTGTTGCGTCACACTTTGACTTTAGCACGTGCGTGGGTTGGTGCAAAATTAGCTCGGCGGTCGATGGGGTCTTAGAAGTTTCGTTGTTATGTAAATCGTGTATTCATCGCGACAAAAACCGCTACCGACACGCAAACAGGGTTTAAAAAAATATGTATTAATTAGGATGGGTGAAAAGTGCATATCTGTGTGGGCTTATACGGTGTGCTTTGACAAGGTAGCGGAATTCCTGAGGGGAGATTGGATTTTCAGCGACACGAACGGCCATGAACAAGAGTAGCCGTCATCGTGCAAACACGTGCGAACCATGCACTACATTAATACTCACACTGCTTGCCTCCCTCGATTCGCTACCGCTGATCAGCGGTAGCGAAACGACTCGAGAGGCAACCAGTGTGCAGCATAAGTAATTACATTTTGCCTTGTCATAACAGGATTGTCAATACTATATTTCCGACCTCCAGTCTCAGTCCGTTAAAAATCACCTTGCCTTGTAAAAGGGACAAAATAGAGCCTCTGGTACAGTCACCCACAAACTGTCTAGAAAAGGGGAGACAGCCAGTGCTAATAGTTTAGTGAGATTACAAAGTAAAGTAGGTAAAAGCACTATCAGGGGAGAGAAGTGTGCATGATCGACCAGTGATATTAGATCTACTTTGGTCAAAGCACACAAACAAAAGATAGGAAAGAGGGGGTGCGCTAAGAAAGTGACTGGAAGCAATGCATATGGAAGCCCCCCCCCCCCCCCCCCCATATGCATTGCTTCCAGTCATTTTCTTAGCGCACCCCCTCTAACCCTATTTTTTGTTTTTGTGCATGTGCTTTGACCAAAGTAGATCTATAATCACTGGTCGATCATGCACACTTCTCTCCCCTGACAGTGCCGTTTTACCTACGTTAGTTTGTTAAAATGTCTGTTTAATGATTTACCTTATTTATCACATAACAAAGAGCAAGCTCTCGGCCGCTCGGTCACGTCTTGTGCTGTAACGTGTAATGAGTCGTGCACATTTCTGTTTCTGCTTTTCTGCGCGTCAGTGGTGCACGTACGTGCCTTTGATGTTGTCAGCGCGCAGCTGTTGACTGATGCTGTCAGGGCAGGAGAGGGTTTGAAAACCGGATAGGCGCATAACTTCGTTGGTTGCCGATAAAATGTGAACACAACTCGCACTACAAGAGACATAGATCCTCATGAGCCCCCGCAATTGCGGGGGCTCATGAGGATCTATGTCTCTTGCTGACTAAAGTTTGCATCTATGTTCCTTCGGCGGACGGAGTCGTTAGTAATGAAAATGGTAATAATATGACTTTTATATAGCGCAGTATCACCCCCTCCCCCCCCCCCCCCCCCCCACCCAAAAAAAAAAAGCAAAAAAAAAAGCTGGGAGCACTTGAACTGACACAATATTTGCCCCCGATAGCATGGAAGGGGTTATTTAACAAACCGTCTGTGAACGCAGTGTAAAAGACTTAATTCGTCCAGAGGTCATGGGTCACGGTTCAGCTGTCCAGTGACTCAGTAGTGCTCGTATAGGTATCGGGAAGTTCCCCGCGTTGCCTAGCAGCGTCGGCGCATCAGCCGCCATCTTATGAGGATACCATAGTCATCAGATAGCAGCGAAATAGTGTTTCAACACGTTTTTCTTCATGTTTCTTCCTCTTTGGAAACAGACAAAAACAGATTCTGGTGAGCGGTTTCCTACAGTGATGGCCAAGACTTGCTGTTATTGCTTATAGCACAACAGGACTTTCCTGACATGACAAAAACAGCGAGTCCCCTATAGAGCACTTAGTCCCGTATCCTCACAAGATGGCCGCCACCGACTGGCGTGATGACGTCAGCTTCCCGAGCCCTATTCAGTACAACACGGGAACTAGTGAAATGCCATCGTTCCGTGAGAGAAATACGCTACTACTGGCAGCGGTTATAGTTCGCGATGATTCCTGTAGGAATCATCGCGACTAAAACCGACACCCAAAGGGTTAAAGTCTAGTTTGCTTGAATGACCGAACATGATTGGTGTGTAATGTTGCCGGGACACATCTTGATTGGTTCGTCAACCCCGTCGTATGATCATGAGTTTCAGGTGACAACGCATTCCGCCCCAGGACCGAAATCCCCAACTTTTGAATTCGGCCTTTGAAGGACTGGGGTTTTTTTTGTTTGTTGTTTTTTATGATTCTAGAGACAGATCGAGCATGATAGTTCAGTTTGCGCCTACGGGTGCCAAGCTACTTCTGACACCACCCTTGAACTATCATGCTCGATCCATGTCTTGCTGTGGTGTGTCGGGGCTGCAATGAGGTCAAATCATTCCAGCTCCAGGGTAGTGCCTGATTAGCTTGGCGCCTTGACAGGCGCCAAGCTAATCAGGCACTACCCTGGAGTCATAAGGACTCATCTTCTGCAGCGCTAAAACTGAAAGACGTTTTTGTCACGACCAAGCTCGTGCTGGATCGGCAAGAAAGAAATACAAGTATGTCAGTGTAGCTCCCACGGTTGAATCAAGCAAGATGTGTCCAGTTAAAAACCCCATTGGGTGTCGGGAGTGGTTTTAGTCGCGATGACTCCTGCAGGAATCATCGAGACTAAAACCGCTACCGACACCCAAAGGGTTAAGGAACCTCCATATTATTATTATTATTATTATTATTATTATTATTACATGGTATATTTATATGGCGCATTTCTCATATTCAGTTATAATATAACTCAATACGCAGAATGTAGCCACGAACTGAACCCAACAAGCACGCTCACGTGAATCACAAGCATTCACTCACACACTGTACGTAAACACAGAACATTCACGTGGTGCTAAGGGCAAGCTCAAGCGAGCTACTGAAATTTTTTTTTGGGAAATCGTTTGTATTTGAAATTTGATTAAGTTGGCTGAAACTGATACCAAAGTGGAGGGGGAGGAAGAGCCGGAGTACCCGGAGAAAGAACCCCCGACGGTCCGCCCGAATTAACGGTGACACTTACTAGAGGAGAAAAGTCCGACGCCGGAACCCGGAATCGAACCTCGCACCATTAGCATTGGTGGCAGGCGCCTTAACCACTGCGCCACGGACCGCCATACCGTCAGAGGAAATCTTCTCGCGCCAATTATGGCCGTTACGTAAAAGTGTTATTTCCAGAGCGAATTTTTTTTTTCTTCTCGTGGCCTGCATTCACGCGGAGACAAATCCCGGTCGTCATTTTTCGAAATGTCCACCCCTCCAGGACAAAATGTCATTAGCCTTGTTACCTTCAGGACAGAAGAGTTCCCCAGGGGACGTCACCAGCCTGGAGCTATGTGCGCGTCACTTACTCAGTACGGAGTCGGCAACTCGACATTTAAAATTGCGGGTTTCTTTTATTTGCGCAGGACCGAGACGATTTCATATCTTGCATATGATAATAAAGTAAACTTTGAGTCTTTAAGAGACGTCATATCGCATGGAACCTAAAGACAATTTTCTGTTTTAACTCGTCTCATCTCATCTCATCTCATCTCATCTCATCTCATCTCATCTCATCTCGTCTCGTCTCGTCTCGTCACGTCTCGTCATCTCGTCTCGTCTTGTCTCGTCGTCTCGTCTCGTCTCGTCATCTCGTTTCGTCTCGTCTCGTCTCGTCATCTCGTCTCGTCTCGTCTCGTCATCTCGTCTCGTCTCGTCTCGTCTCATCTCATCTCATCTCATTTCATCTCATTCAATCTCATCTCATCTCATCTCATGTCATCTCATCTCATCTCATCTCATCTCGTCTCGTCTTATCTCGTCTCATCTCGTCTCGTCTCGTCTCGTCGCATCTCATCTCATCTCATCTCGTCGCATCTGTCACAGAGTGCCTGGTCAGGGTTAAATTACTGATTAGAGTTAACATGTGGGGTCAAAGTCCAGGTGCGGGATGTGGGACAAGACGGAGTTGTGGTCGTAAACAGGGTGTCCAAACACGCGTGATAAATGGGCACGCTAAAAGGGAATCCCAGATTACGTCGGTAGAATAATGTGTGAGACAGACTAAATAGACATTGGTATATGTCCAGGTGTCCAAAAGGCCGGAAGAAGTCAGGAGTATCTTGTGAGAGAAATATGTCAAATAGACATTAATAAATGTTCAGGTGTCTAGGCACGGGTATGGAGGGTCCACGTGGTAAAAATAATGTGGGACTGTGGATGAGAACACACGTAGTATAAGTAAAAGTTGAATTAGGCAGATGTATATAAGGAATGGTCGGTGGGCGTTTCGCGGGCCCCCGTTCCTGAAGTGACACGTTGTGGTACCCTCTAGACAGTACACCGACCCTGAAATGTGATGTTAGGATTGTTCTCCCTCCTGGCACCAGCTTTGGTGCTGGGATGGGCCGTGTGACCATTTTGGGTCGTCGGATCCTGTATATACGTCAGAGGTGAGCAAACCATTTATTGTTAATCAATGTAACATTATATATACGAAGTAAATCCAAAAGTAGCCTTTGATTATGTCTGTTATGCCGCATGCATGCGAGAGTGGTATGATTGATGTCATGTTTCACGTGTGTACTTGTTCAGTGGTTATTGAGATTGTGTCCTCGACCGGTGTACCTCTTTGCAGCCAAGCGAGTCACACTCCCCTTATATCGGCTTTTGAGTCACATGCATAGATGGTTAGGATAGAAAACGATCCCCAACGAACGGTCGGGTGATATAATTTGAAATTGAAATAAATATTATTCGATTCCGTTCCCTAAAGGGAGCCGTTGGTCTCGTGAACTGCAGATCACTTGACATCGGCAGGAAAACAATAACACATCGCCTACTCTAAACCAGAGTCTGGTTGTCACGTCTGCCAGGTTACCTTGGGGTTGCTACGTGTTCCGTGTTAACCCCCCTGCCCCCTCATTCCCCACATATCTCGGCGGAGATGTCTCGCACTGTGCAGCACGCTACTTTTATTGCGTATGAATTTTTTTTTTATATTATTATACTATGATATGAATGATGTCTGTTATTTTAATTGAGTTTTGGACAATGTATTGGGGGTCTGCTCACCTATTCTTTTGTAATGATGGTGTACATTTGTGTAAGTGTATAATGAGTCAGGAGACTCATTTTAGAGGGAGGGGAGTGATGTCACAGAGTGCCTGGTCAGGGTTAAATTACTGATTAGAGTTAACATGTGGGGTCAAAGTCCAGGTGCGGGATGTGGGACAAGACGGAGTTGTGGTCGTAAACAGGGTGTCCAAACACGCGTGATAAATGGGCACGCTAAAAGGGAATCCCAGATTACGTCGGTAGAATAATGTGTGAGACAGACTAAATAGACATTGGTATATGTCCAGGTGTCCAAAAGGCCGGAAGAAGTCAGGAGTATCTTGTGAGAGAAATATGTCAAATAGACATTAATAAATGTTCAGGTGTCTAGGCACGGGTATGGAGGGTCCACGTGGTAAAAATAATGTGGGACTGTGGATGAGAACACACGTAGTATAAGTAAAAGTTGAATTAGGCAGATGTATATAAGGAATGGTCGGTGGGCGTTTCGCGGGCCCCCGTTCCTGAAGTGACACGTTGTGGTACCCTCTAGACAGTACACCGACCCTGAAATGTGATATTAGGATTGTTCTCCCTCCTGGCACCAGCTTTGGTGCTGGGATGGGCCGTGTGACCATTTTGGGTCGTCGGATCCTGTATATACGTCAGAGGTGAGCAAACCATTTATTGTTAATCAATGTAACATTATATATACGAAGTAAATCCAAAAGTAGCCTTTGATTATGTCTGTTATGCCGCATGCATGCGAGAGTGGTATGATTGATGTCATGTTTCACGTGTGTACTTGTTCAGTGGTTATTGAGATTGTGTCCTCGACCGGTGTACCTCTTTGCAGCCAAGCGAGTCACACTCCCCTTATATCGGCTTTTGAGTCACATGCATAGATGGTTAGGATAGAAAACGATCCCCAGCGAACGGTCGGGTGATACATCTCATCTCATATCATCTCATCTCATCTCATCTCATCTCATCTCATCTCATCTCATCTCATCTCATCTCATCTCATCTCATCTCATCTCATCATCTCATCTCATCTCATCTCATCTCGTCTCGTCTCGTCTCGTCTCTGCAGTGTTACTTCTAGCGCCAGCATTGAGAAATGTCTACGTATTAAGTGCACAGAAATGGCTGTTGTACTATGCACAGTTATCCCATAAAGCGACAGAATGTGGATCGACAATGATACTTCAAGGGTGGTGTCAGAACAGCTCTGCGCCTTCAGGCCGTTGACCTTAAATTGTATCCCCGAAATTTTGACAATTTCTTCCTCGGGGTGATCGGGCTGGAGTGACAGTGGTACAAATGTGCCGTGAGGTATGGAGCCAGCAGGAGGCATAGATCCTTATGAGCCCCCGCGACTGCGGGGGCTCATGAGGATCTATACCTCTTGCACGAATTACGATTTTCTCTGCTGTATCCCAGCAGCCATGGTGTGTATTAAGCCCCGGATCCAGGGAGGAGGGGTGCTTTTTTACTACAGCACCCCCCCCCCCCCACTCCCTTGGCTGGCATCAAACTATAAATAAGTGAGTTTAAAATTGCGTTGTAACGCTTGTGTTGTAGTGCCGTACCTAACACCAGTTAGAAACTTTCATAAACGTCAGAAAAACAGTTTCGGTTGTGGTGTTTTGATATATACTAGACCAATGCAATAGAAAAAAAAGTAAAAGTTGAGCAACCCCTCCACCCCCCTTGAAAACTGATTGATCCGGCGCTGGTATTGGGTGCGTCTTTGTAACCCATTTCACCCCACGGCTACATTTCCCAAGGCGCCGTCTGGCGCCAAACTAATCTGGCGCTACCCTTGAATTATCATCGTCCATCCATCCCCTGCTGTAGTGCCTCAGGCGTGAATGTGCCAAGGCCCGTTCTGTCTCGCTAGTCCAGTCCACACTGAATGGAATGAGGTCGCTAACCTCTAGGCGGCGACTGTCCCATTGCCATGGGGAGGCGACTGACGTTATTATGTATGTATGTTGTAAAATCACCATTATCATTTGTTTTATTGTTATTATTAATCGGGGCGGTCCGTGTCGCAGTGGTTAAGGCGCCTGCCACCAATGCTAAAGGTTCGAGGTTCGATTCCGGGTTCCGGCATCGGACTTTTCTCCTCTAGTAAGTGTCACCGTTAATTCGGGCGGAAAATCGGGGGTTCTTTCTCCGGGTACTCCGGTTCTTCCTCCCCCTCCACTTTGGTATCAGTTTCAGCCAACTTAATCAAATTTCAAATACACACGATCTGAATTTCCCAAAACAACTTCAGTAGCTCGCTTGAGCTTGGCCTTAGCACCACGTGAATGTCCTGTGTTTACGTACAGTGTGTGAGTGAATGCGCGTGATTCACGTGAGCGTGCTTGTTGGGTTCAGTTCGCGGCTACATTCTGCGCACTGAGTTATATTATAAATATGAGAAATGCGCCATATAAATACCATGTAATAATAATTGTTCAGAGCCACAGAACCTCCAGGCGACAACTGTCCGAATGCCTTGAGGAGGAAATGTCCTTTGAGGCGACTGACCTTATATGTATGTTGTAAAATCATCATTATCATTTGTTTTATTGTCATTGTCAATTGTTCAGAGCCACACAAGCCCCCATGATTTTTCATGTTACAATATATTTAACCGCTTCACTGCCGTGAAAAAAAATTAACACGATCTCCGGGACTGCGGGGGCCTGATGAGGATCAATACCCTCTTGCTGAGACCAGTTTGACCAACGGCCATACCACGTTGAATACACCGGTTCTCGTCTGGTCACCGAAGTTAACTCATTCTACCCCAACACCGAAATCCTTAAATTTTGCCGTTGTCCTCTGAAGACTGCATTGCATTGCAGGACACAGATCGACCATGACAGTTCAAGGGTGATGCCAGAATAACTTGGCGCCCATAGGCGCCAAGCTATTCTGGCATCACCCTTGAACTATCACGGTCGATCCTTATCTTGCTGTGGTGTGTCTGGGGTAGAATGAGTTAAGCAACGTCGGGCTCGGTTAGTACTTGGATGGGTGACCGCCTGGGAAAGCCAAGTGCTGTTGGCGTCATCCTTATGAGAGTCCGAAACAGCTCGGGCGGTTAAGCGTCGGAACAGGAGAGCGAAGGGAATCGCCGGGTCGTGGGTTCCAACCCCCGTCCCGGCTCCGGTAGCTGGACTCGCAATCCAGGGGGGAAAAGACGGGCTTGTTCAATAGCATGTCCGTTGAAAGGTCCTGGTAAATCAAAGTGGCACAGTTGGAGTGCGTCTGAGTTGATCAGTGTTCAGGTCGTACTCCATAGGCAATAGAGTTCCCTGTCCCCAATAACCCGCCCGTCAGGGCCGTCCATCATCACTTCGGTGCCGTGGACGTTAAACCCGAACTAACCAAACCAACCAGTTTACTCCCATGTTTCTTGACCGGTTGTTGACTTTTGGTCGTCAAATAAACAAATATTTCAGAAACAGAAATGTACGTAGTAAGGCAGGGAAGGGATTAACAACTGCAGATAGAAGGCAGGCTGCGTCTGCATGACGTGACCGTGATTCACGGCACCAACAGACATCTCGGTCACCAAGGCCCTGGGGCCGCCGCACACGTGTGAAGGAACGCTGAATAGATTCAGGTCGTTTGCCTCCAGGCGGGCGGTCATTTCTGGCCACGGATAAACAGAGAGACTAGACTCGGTGTCAGGCATTAACCACTTCGCTGCACAGACAATGTCAACCGCAAGAGGCATAGATCCTCATGAGCCCCCGCAATTACGGGGGCTCATGAGGATCTATGCCTCTTGCTGACACCAGTGTGAATGAATGAAGATGGAAGAAAGACGTGCGTCAGGTGGCACCGAGTGGGTTCAGACAAGAATGTAAGAGGGGCAGATCCTCATGAGCACTTGTGAACTTTGTAAGACATGACAGCGGACCCTGTTTGGAGTGACCACCGGCAAGAGAGATCACCTGTCGTCAAAGACCATCATTCACCTCTCGTTAAAAACCATCATTAACCTGTCGTTAAAGACCAACGTTTGTCTGTCACTATAGACCATCATTTACCTGTCATTAAAGACCATTATTTACCTGTCGTTAAAGACCATAGTTTACCTGTCATTAAAGACCATCATTTACCTGTAGTTAAAGACCATTTACCTGTCATTAAAGACCATCGTTTACCTGTCATTAAAGACCATCATTTACCTGTCACTAAAGACCATAGTTTACCTGTCGTTAAAGACCATCATTTACCTGTCATTAAAAACGATCATTTATCTGTCACTAAAGACCATCTGAATGGTTTCAAAGTAATTTTTTAAATTACTTTGAAACCATTCAGCTATAGTACAAAAGTCATAATACCCGGGTGGTAAAGCTTCAGTCTTACCATCTAAATTTTATGTTTGGGCAGTGGGCAGATGTTCACATCTGCACGGGACATAGACGACCCCGCCCTCCACGAGTCGCCTGCTGCCTTGCAGGCCTGGCCGCTTGGCTGCGGAAAGGCTAAGGGAGGAAACCCCTGACATCAAAGCCCCCGTGTCTCCGGGGAAGGCTTTTGAGCCAGAGACTAGGACAAGGACAGTCTGATATAAAACCTACGACCCGAGGACCTCGATGCCATCGTCCCAGCTTGCTAGGCCATGGCAGATGAACCAAGGGTTTAAAGGGTGGGGCCAGTACTGCGCACACTGCACTCCACCAAAAAGCTCCACCGCGCAGGCTTTAGGAAACGTCCACGGACCATGACACTGACCATTCCAAGTCCTGTAGCGACGGGCGAGGGGCGAAACGGCAGGTGAAAGATGTCACTGGAAGCCGCAGTCTCAAACCTGCATGCAGGCGGTTCAGGATATTGGTCGCTTGATGTTGACCTGGGGATGACAACATCACTCGGCACACCCTGAACGACCAAGCAGCCTTCTCTAGGGACAGCACTGCTTGCTCCACACGGAGAGGGGCCTAGAAAAGGTGGCCTAACCAAAGCTCGTCCCCTCGCAACCCCAGTTGGCTAGCCGCGGTCAACGGGCATCTTCTCCTGCGGTCAAAAAACAAGAAAGAATAACGGATCCACTCTCATGACGACCACGACCGGACTCAACGTAGCATGCTGGAACGTCCGAACCATGCTCGACAAAGCAGACAGCGGACGCCCTGAACGTCGCTCCGCCCTCATTGCCCATGAATTGCGGAGGTTAAACATCGACATCGCCGCGCTCAGCGAAGTACGCCTTCCGGACGAAGGCAGCCTCCAAGAACTTGGTGCTGGGTACACTCTCTACTGGTCAGGCAGGCCTGCATCAGAAAGACGGCTTTCAGGCGTGGGTTTCATGGTCAAGACATCCATTGCGACTAAGCTGGAAAACCTACCAACGGGCCACTCAGACCGCATCATGTCCATGCGCCTCCCACTGAGACACCAGCAGCACGTCACCCTTCTCAGTGTGTACTCCCCAACCCTCCTGGCAGAGCCTGCTGAAAAGGACAAGTTTTACACTGACCTGCGCAGCCTCCTACAGAGTACCCCTGCAGACGACAAAGTCATCATCCTTGGCGACTTCAACGCCAGAGTGGGCCAGGACTCTGAAGCCTGGAAAGGAGTCCTCGGTCAGCATGGCGTGGGGAACTGCAATGACAATGGCCGCCTACTATTGGAGTTCTGTGCGGAGCAGCAACTGGTCATCACCAACACTACTTTTCAGCAAAAGGACAGTCGAAAGACCACCTGGATGCATCCTCGCTCCAAGCACTGGCACCTTATCGACTATGTCCTAGTGCGTCAGAGGGACCGCAGTGACGTCCTCCTCACCAGAGTGATGCCCAGCGCAGAGTGCCACACTGACCACCGCCTTGTCCGCTGCAAACTCAGGCTCCACTTCAAGCCAAAACCCAAGAAATGGGGGCCCCCGAAGAAAAAGCTTGATGTTGCCAGCCTTCAGCGTGACGATGTGAAAGCTGCCTTTCAGACAGATTTACAGCGCAGGCTCAAAGACACAGCGGACCCAGTAGACTCCTCCCCTGAAACACTTTGGGAACAACTGAAAACTGCTATTGCAAAATCCTCTGCAGAAGTCTTGGGTTTCGCCAGAAAGAAGAACAAAGACTGGTTTGACGAAAACGATGTAGAGATCCAGGAACACCTAGCAAAAAAAAGAGCCGCCCATCAGGCCCACCTAGCCCAGCCTTCCTGCCCTGTGAAGAAGTCTGCCTTCCGCCTCGTCTGCAGCAGTCTCCAGCGCAAGCTCAGAGATCTCCAGAATGAGTGGTGGACCAGACTTGCACAGAGGACCCAGCTTGACCCAACGCGGCATGCAAATGGACTGACTTGTACACACACACACACACACACACACACACACACACACACACACACACACACACACACACACACACACACACACACACACAAACACCTCACACGCACACATATGCACACATATGTTTTCAATCACGTCCTTGCACGCATGCACACCGTTGACTGACCGACTGGCTTGACCCTTACATTTTCATGGTCGATCATGATAACTCAAGGGTAGTGCCAGATTGAGCTTGGCGCCATTTACATACGGAATAGTGAAGCCGGAGAGTCAGTCAGTAACCGATCCATTTTCAAATGCCAGAATGAAAAATGTGTTTTCAACATTGCCGATTTCAAATGGCGCGTGGCGGATGTTATGGGGCAGACTGTTCCATGCAGCTGGAGTTTGAAAGACAAAAAGCGGAGCCCAGACTCAGCAGGTTTTAGGCGGAGACACTCTTGGATTGACAAGTTTTCTGTCGTTAGTGATTGAGCGCAACGCCCGGGCCGGTGGGCCAAGAGATGTTTGTTGTTTCTCATCACCCATCTACTTCATACCTGTTTCCATGGGGCTCGGGGGGGGGGGGGGGGGGGGCGACTCTGAGAGGTGGAGGGCGGAGAGGAGGGAGGGGAAGGGGGCAGCGGCTTGTCTCCCTTCAGATCTGTCTAAGGACTAAGGGCCAGTTGCATGAGTAAGCTTAGTCCTGCGCCAGCCACTAAGCAAGGCGCGCCGCTACCAGCGTGCAACCCCCACCCCCACCTGGGTCTGCCCTGGGGGACTTGGGTGGGATAAACTACTTTTTAGTTCCCAGAGTCACGCTGGTCAGCCCCGGCCACAGGGTGGGGTTTCCCCTCTTTTCGGGGGGCATGTGTTTCTGTCTACCTCCATTTTCCTTTTTTAAACTCTCCCTACTGTCTGCGCTGCCTGTAGCTCTTGGTATTGGATGTGTGTTATTAGACCGGCTGGCGACATACATTGAATATTCTATTTAGGTTGGGGTTTTTTCACATGCAGTGCAGGCACGTCCTGAGAAAGTTTTGTTGCTGTCGGGACGCTAAGCAATGCCGAGTACAACCAACATCACTCATGCAACCGACCATAGGTCCGCTGAGAAAGTTATTTCGAAGCTAACAAAGTAGACTAAGGGGCATCCTGCCGGTAGGTCCCATCGTAGTGTTGAAGACCAACCTTGACTATAATAACAGTGTTGGGTTGCGTCACTCGCTGAGTCAGCTCCAGAACGTTACGATTGGTTGGTTAATTCGGGTTATGATCGTCTAGTCCGTCTTTTTCTCCCTGCATAGAACGTTACGTGTGAACTATGGACTATTTCTACACACAAGGGACGAGACAAAGCCGGTAAAGCCCCTGCCACAATTAGCCGCTCCAATGTGTCCCCAGTGAAAGTCCGCACGATGCCGGAGGGACCTGCACAGGCTAAACTGAACATCTTGTTACCGCAAACAGGGACATCATCTCATCTGGCCTGAAGTGGACACGAGACACACATCATCAACACCCTCCGTCAACTGAGAGACAGACAGGCAGGCAGGCAGACAGGCAGGCAGTCAGGTAGACAGACAGAGAGAGAGAGAGAGAGAGAGAGAGAGAGAGAGAGAGAGAGAGAGAGAGAGAGAGAGAGCAGAGAGAGAGAGAGACGAAATGAAACTTTATTTCTCAAGGATAAATGATTAGGTACACACATACACACACACACACACACACACACACACACAAACATACACACAAACATCATACGCACGCACATACGCACAAACATAACACGCACGCACATACGCACGCACGCAAGCACTCACACAGACACACACACACACACACACACACACACACACACACACACACACACACTGCCTGGAAGAGAAGAGAGAGAGAGAGAGAGAGAGAGAGAGAGAGAGAGAGAGAGAGAGAGAGAGAGAGAGAGAGAGAGAGAGAGAGAGAGAGTGTCAGAGAAAGAGAGAGAGAATCAGTGAATCAATCAAACTTTATGAGTTTTATAATGGTAAAGGTGTTCACACGCTCAAAGACCACGCCATTTTACGCACCTGTCGCTAACCCATTACATCCTGAGGCTAACTCTTTTAAAATCTGCGTATTGTTCTAGGAAAGCTACATTACAGATCAGGAGATAAATGAACCATTGGAAAGCTACATTACAGATCAGGAGATAAATGAACCATGAACCAAGGTGGCGCCAAAATAGCTTGGCGACAGAGGCCCCTTGAACTTGACATGGTCAAATTTATTTCAAGCAATAGTGCATCAGGATGAAAAGTGTTAAAGAAAAAAACAATCTAGCAAACAACTAGTGAAGGTAGTGAGGGAGCATGGGTGAATGCTATGCTTGACAGACAGACAGACAGATGATGATGATGAAACGTTTTTATTCGGGATAAAATGTTTTAGGCATAGCAATTCCTATCTTCCAAACTGTCCTGCTACTCTACACATATAAAAAATACATCAGACGATACAGCAGACAGGTAGAGAAATATCTCTAACACCCGTCTTTTCTGAGCATGTTTTTTGTTTGTTTGTTTGTTTGGGTTTTTTAAACATGTGTTCTTATCTGTTATTTTTTTTCTAAGTTGCACTTTCACTGAGGTTAGATCCACACCGTTGAAACATGTGCTGGAAGCTAAAGCCATGCACGGCAGTTATTCACTCCCTGACTTAACCAGAATGGCTCCCTTCATCTAAGAACGTGAAGAGGAAGCGGAAGGAAAGGGGGCGGGAGCGGGGGGGGGGGGGGGGGCTGATCTCTGGCAGCCGAGCAAGAGGCCAAAGATTCTCATGAGCCCCTGCGACTTCAGGGGCTGATGAGAATCTTTGCCTCTTGCAGATGGAGGTGGCTGGCTATGAGCGCCTGTCCGGTAGAGAGTACAGCCTACTGACCTAGGGTTGTTAATGAGATAATGGTGCCAAGGTGTGTATTTGTAAATCAACACCGTTTTACATGTTTTTCGCGGTATGGTAACTCGTTTTTTCATTAACACCCGGTGGCTGGGAGGGTGGGGAAGGGGGTGGGGTGGGGGTGGGGGGGGGATTACGCTGGATTAGTCAGATTATTTTAATTAACCCCTGCAGTGCCGCATTTCCCCATTTGCCATATTCTTGAGGGGTCGACTAACGACTATGTAGCGGTTGCAGAAGATGGCTCGACCATGCTAATTCAAGGGTAGTGCCAGATTAGCTTGGCGCCGTCAGGCGCCAAGCTAATCTGGCACTACCCTTGAATTAACATGGTCGATCCATCTCCTGCTGTAGTGCGTCGGGGATGAATGGGTTAACCCATCCACTGCCGAAACTGGAGCCTGAGAGTTAGCGGTGTAGATCCTCATGAGCGGCATTAGACGCTCCATTAGGGTTCACGTAAATAACGACCTCTTGTTAAACAGCAGTCATACACGTGTAACGCAGACAGCTGACTGCCTGACAGTTTCAGAGACATCATTTTTTTAGACTGTCAGTAAGAGAGTTAAGAACTTGTTTTTTTTTTTTTTTTTTTTTGCTTTTGTCCATGACCTGCTTTTGCAAACAAGTCTCTTCACACCTCTCGGTTTCGTACCTTTGAAAAAAATAATGCGACCCGTACATTTCATTAATTTCATTAAAGGTACAAAGGGTACAACTTATGATTTCCAAAGCGCTGTTACGTGGTAGTCGTAGTCGTAGTACGATGCAATCACACCAGACGCACGCACGTAGTGTTCTTATAAAGAAACTTCACTCAGCTGCAACCCATCACACGTGGCACAAGGTTGTAGACCACACTGGAGTAACAGTTTCAACAATATTTTATTGCAGCGATGAGCTCTCTACACAATGCATTCACAAATGCACCAACACTGATACACTGTCTCCTCCACAATGCATCAACACGTTTGACACACTGCGTCTCTCATACAAAGTACACACGTACTTCCTAACACGGTCTTTTATACTATTACAGATTTCCAGAACAATCCAGCAAATTCTCCCAACACAACTAATCAGAAAAGAAAACGTAATCCAAACTCATTAATATTCATAAAAAAAAGAACACCCGAGAAGATACTACAAATTTTCACTTCTATCTAAGCGCCTTTAATACAATGCTACGAAATGTTGCCGACAACTTTGACGTCATATATGAGGTCACTACAAAGATCGCAAGCCTGCTCGAACCTTCTAGTCTAATGTAGCGAAACTACGCGGCGTCACAACAAAAATCGATCTCAAGTCTCCGTGCAAAAGAAAATAAATCCTACTAAAAAGTACGCAATTCTTATCCAAATTAATTCAAATGAATCTTTCCTATTATTAACACACACAGGCTCGCAAAGAATAACACAACCATCGCCTAGCAGGCTTGAGGTGGCTACTCTTCAGTTTTTGTTGTTTTCTGTGGATACTCTTTCATGTTGCTGTCTTGTGCAAACCATCGTCTTCAGCATGCCCTGGCCGTCATTTTGGTTTGTTTGGTTTCATCTTTTACTCAGTGACCGATCACCGACTTTCAGCTGTTCAAGTTTCTCCAACTTGTGACCCAGTTCTCAGACCGGTCTACATTCCATTATCCTGGGGGCAGCAATTAATGCAATTTGCATATGCTGCGCACTCAGGTGAGCAACCCACCGTGGTAGCCGCTGCGCTGGGCGAACAGCAGACCATACCCTGCCCCTGTGTTGCTCGTGACTTTTCATATTCTCGCGCGTCTACACCTGCGCCATCGAGGACCTACAAGAGATGCGTTCTGCTGGCGTTAAATCACAGTTATCTCCCTATGCAAGACTAATGTCGTCCACCGCCTTGCTAGCCATGTGCTCCTCGCTCCGCCTATTCTTGCCCGTCCCAAGAAGAAGAGGCCGTACAGGGCCGGTCGCAAGGACGCCGTATCCCTGTCATCGTACATGGCGCACACCCTCCTGTCCCACGGCCATCGCGGGAGCGGACTGAAAAAATCGCTGACTACTCGGCACGCACGTATGCAAATGTGCTTCATGTTCATTTGACTCTTGAACAATCTAAATCTACAGACAGTAGTCTGAGGTCGGTAGTTCATTTCAACTCTCAGTCATGCAGACCCAAAACGGAGCAGATAAGAGACTTTGTAATTGATGAGAATATTGACATTGCTTTCATAACTAAATCCTGGCTTTATGAGCATGGTGACGAGGCTATCATTGCTGACATTACTCCATCTACTCACAAGACTGCGTCCTTTCCTTGCATCGGAAGAAGGGAAGGTGGTATTTGCATAATCTTCTCAAAGCATCTTGAACATTGCCTCTCAGTGAAGAAGCTGGTTTTTTAATCTTTCGAAGATGTTGAAGTACAATACTGTAACTCGAACTGTTTTGAACGTCTAATATGCCTGTACCGCCCCCACCCAGTAAGCAGCATAAGACCACCGACAAACAGTTCCTGAGTGAGTTTTTTTTTTTTTTTTTTTTTTTTTTTTTTTTTTTTTTTTTTTTTTTTTTTATCTTTTCAGTATGTGTATGATCGCGGCAGAGGTGATGCGACCATTATCGGCGACTTCAACTATCACTATGAAATGTGTCCTCGAACAGTGCTGTCAATAAGCTGAAAACGCTCTTGCATGACCACAACTTCATTCAACTAGTACAAGAACCAACACACAGACTTGGACATGTCCTTGACTGGCTCATTATCAGGGAAGAGGGTAGTTTTCTTCAGTCACCTGCAGTGAAGGAGATACCATCTCTGATCACAAAGCCATTTTTGTGATCTCCACTTGTGCATACCTAAGCGTGCAAAGAGAACTGTGTCCTCGAGAAATCTGAGGAAATAAACATTGATGTTTTCAGGGCTGATGTCCAGGTTGCGGTCACCCGCCTGTCTGCAGATTCTTCTGACTTGTCCCTAGTTGACGACTACATCTCTGCTCTTCTATCCATTCTCAATCATCATGCACCACTCAGGACCAAGAACGTCACTGACTGACCGTCTTCTCCCTGGCTCACCGAGGATGTTAAGGTGGCAAAGCGACAGCTGCGTCAAGCTGAGAGGCGTTGGCGTTCTAGCCATCTCACAGTCCATAGACAGATTTTTGCTTCCTGTCGCGCTTCATTGAAGGCAGTACAACATTTAGCCAAGCGTGACTTTATCTGTGCCCGTCTCACGGAATGTAAGTCTGCAAAAACGCCGTTCCAGGTCCAGGTCGGCAACAGTAAAGATTCCCCACTGCCATCATGCCTTCCCAGTTCTGAACTGCCTGTTAGGTTTTGTGAATTTTTCGACATGAAAGTTACAGACATCCGAGCTGTGCTTGACACTTTGACGGATAGTGTTGCTGATGATGACTGTTCCTGTCCTGTCTTTGTAGGTACATCCCTCTCTCAGCTTGAACCAGTGTCAGAGAGATACATTCAGGATTTTTTTACTCGGTGCCCAAACAAGAGTTGTGCACTTGATCCAATTCCTGCTTCATTACCTAGAGCATGTTCAGACGAATTACTGCAATATTAACCAAAATTCTGAACTTTTCCTTCGTGTCAGGTTGTGTTCCTCATCTTTTCAAGCAAGCACTTGTCATTCCTCTCCTCAAGAAGCCAAGTCTTGACAATGAATGCTTGACAAATTATCGTCCAATTTCCTATCTGCCTTTCCTTGCTAAACTTTTGGGAAAAAAATGTTCTTCAGCAGCTTCAAAAGACTTGAATGACAATGGCTTGCTTGACATGTATCAGTCAGCATACAGGAAAAATCATTCCATCAAATCCGCCCTGCATCATGTTGTCAGCAATTTCAGTACTGCCATCCGCTGACCAGAGAAAAGTCTCTATTCTTTGTCTACTGGATCTGTCGGCTGTGTTTGACACCATCGATCATGACATTCTTTTGCTACGACTGCAGTGTACTTTTTGCATAACTGACACTGCCTTAAGATGGTTTGCCTCCTATTTGATAGGCCGCTCCCAGTGTGTGGCTGTTGGAGGTGCAGAGTCCAAACCAATCTCCCTGCGTTGCGGCGTGCCCCAGGGTTCTGTCTTGGGGCCTGTACTGTTTTCAATGTATACTCAACCCCTGTCATCTGTCGTGAGTCGGCATAATTGTGGTTTCCACAAATATGCCGACGACACACAGCTGCTCAGGGACTCCAAACCATGTGATGTCCCAATTGTAATTAAGGAAGTCGAACTCTGTATATCATCTGTTAAGAAATGGATGTTAATGAAAAAGCTCATGCTGAATGATGGAAAACTGAGTCAATGTGTGTCGCGTCATATCACACTCGTTTGCCAGGTCTCCAGGACTGTTGGTGAAGCCAGCATACTTTTCAAACGCTGTGTTCGTGACCTTGCTGTTCTTTTGGACTCTACTTTGTCTATTCATGACCATATCACTTCCATCTGTAGAGCAGCCTATTTCCAGCTGAAAAAAAAATCAGCTCTGTAAGAGCTTTCCTGACTCAGTCTGCCACCACTCAGCTTGTGTCTTCACTGATTTTGAGCCGCATTGACTATTGTAATTGTTTGTTTTGCTGGCCTGCCATCTGAAGAACTGGGTCGACTTCAGAGAATATTAAACAGTGC